>JBBYHM010000020.1:780028-822869 GCA_038381775.1 Adansonia rubrostipa | reverse complement strand
TTTTTATGATAATAATTTATGTAACTTATAATATATTTATGTAATTATAATAATTTTATGTATTATTATATAATAATATATGTAAAAATTATAAAAAAAATAATCGACTAAGCCGATTGCCTTAAGACCTTACGGGAAGCGCTCCAAAAGGAGCGCTCCCCAGAAGTCCCCAACATTTTAATTGACTGACTTTCCCTCTGACGTATAATTTCGCTTTCCTTTTCTTGGAATTCAGCCTTTGTTTGGAATTTGCAAAGCTACCGTTTAAAAAGTTCTGGTTTTGATTGTCCGCAGCACTTTGAGTTACTTACGAAACCTTTCCGACTTGGGATAAGATTATATATATATATTGGTGATAGGGAGAGATGGCAGCTAATTATATATTTGGCACCTTTAAAGTGAATACGTAATCGCGCAAGGGCCTAGCCCCGACAAATATACACGATTTCAACTTTCAATTTCGAATTTCTTAATAACTCAAGTAGGTAAATACTTTACTATTAAAAATTTATTAAGAAAAAAACTAAAAACCCAAATTTGATCCAATTATTTTTATTTTATTTCATTGATTTATCATACGAACCATAATATTTTTTTAGTTTTAATTTTGCTGATGCATGTTCTGTACCAATATATATATAATAAATTATATTTTGAATATAGGCTGTTTATAATTTGTAAATTTTGAAAGTTAAATTTGATTTGATTAATTTTTTTTAAAAAAGAAAAATAGATAAAATAAATAAATAAAAAATCAAAGATAAATGGAGAAAGTTAAAAAGAGAAAGATATTTAGTAAGCAAAGTTATGTTTCATTTACTGTTCTTTCAAGTTTTATTGAAATAAATAAATAAGGAAATAAAATGATATTAACAATAATTGCATCTAAACACATACAAAAAATGAAATGGGAAAACATTATCTTAAGGTTTTGTTGTGTTTTTTTTTTTTTTTTTTGATAAAAAAAGGTGTCATTTATACATAAAACATATTAACCACACACATAAACGATTCATGTAATTTTAATTGATGGAATCTATATACGTTTTTAGCATTTTTATAAAAAGAGTAAAAAAAACAAAGATTAAGATGAATTAATAAATAACTATAAATAATAGTTTATTATTTATTAAAACTCAAATGCAAAGCCATAAACAAACAAAACCAAGCTTTTAGCTTTCTTCTCCTATATTTACTATTGAGTTTGGTTAACCAGTATCAATGAACATTTATTAATTATCTAAATTTAAAAAAAATTATATTAAATTAATTACTTTCATAATATTTTAAAAAATATTATAATCATTAATTTTTTTCTTTTATTTTTTTTTGAAGTAACCCATTAAATTTTCCTTTAGTATATTTACCTTTCCAACACTCAATTTCGCAATATATCTTACTTTTTTTTTTATTTTCTTTAAAAAAAAAAAAAAACAATCAAACAAACAAGCAAAGGGACCCATCGCTATCGTCTGCCATGGACGTCAGTATCCCTATCATTCACTCTAAATAATTCCAATTGGTAATAAATTCAAATAAATTTAGATATAATATAAAGATATGATATAATATAATAATAGTATAATATAATAATTTTTAATATAATATATTTAAATAAATATTGTATTTAAAATTTGGGTGTATTTAATTAATTTTATTATATTAATACTTTTACATATTTGAAAAACAAAAAATAAAAAAAATAAATGCGTGAATTACCGACCAAAAATATACTCATTCTGTTTTATTTTTCCCCCACAATAATATTTCTTTTCTTTTTCAGGTTTTTATTTTTAATTTCCCATTTTCCCTCAACTTTTAGCTCTAATTCTTCGCCGATTAATTCGTACGTTTGCCGCTATCGAACATTCCGGCGCCACCAATTTTGTTCTTTTGGTTTCTCATACTCTTCAGATCCGTTTAGTCACCATTAGGTAAACCCTAAAGCTGCTTTTTTTATCCGATTTCGTGTTTGTTTCCCGAGAAAATAAAAGTTTTCTTTTCCCCCAATTTCAGATGATCACTGTCTAGTTCTCTCTGGTCAATTTTTAATGCTTCCATTTCAATCAAACAGAGATTATTTCTTTGAGCTGGTCCTTGTTACATTGATAGTAAACAGATCTTAAGTTACTGAAATTTATTTATTTTTCGTTATTGCCGTTGATGTTTTTAAGAGTTTCTGTATATTCATTGAATATTGCTGTGAGTGGTCCAATGTATAAAAAAGGAACTCTTTCTTGATTTTTTTTTTTAGAACAATAAAAAATTAATGTTCTTGAATTTTAATATTTATTTAATAAATTTATAGATCTCAATTATTTGTGGTACTAAAATATTTTTAATGAGGGGACGACCATGTTGATAATTATCACAGTGTTTGGGGAATTTAATAGTTATTATGTCCGCAAAAACTTTAGGTTACTTAGGATTTCATTTCGTTAGTAAATATAGATGGAATTTAAGAGCTTTGCCTTTCGGGTTTTCGGTAATTATAGATGGAAATTAAGAACTTTTGCTAAGTAGCTTTGCCTTTCATTGATTGTTAAATTTACTATTTGTGAAATTTTGATAACTTCACTGACTGTCAGATATGGTTGGATGAAGCAGTTGGGGACAGTATGCTTCAATTTGTTATAACTTGAGGGTGGTTGAAAGAAAAAAAAAAGGTGTTATCTGGGTGCCTCAGATGAGAAGAACTGATGTTATTGACAGTAGAAGGAGGAGGGTTCTTCTCTTCTTCAGTGTCTGGGTATAGCAAGGGTTTGAGCCTTCTTCTCTTGGGTCAGAACCACGAGGACAAGCCCATGAGAGTTTCGCCGTGGAACCATTACCAGTTGGTGGACCAAGAACCTGATCCTGACCTTCAGCTGGCTTCCTTCAAGAACCGGCTTTCCCGCGGGTGTGCCTCTTTTGCCTGCTTTGGTCGCACTTCCGCAGGACTTGATAACTCGTCGCCTTTGAAAGTTGGCCCTGTTCAACAGCAGGATGTCTTGCCAGAGCCTCTTGTTTTAGATAAGACTAATGATCACGCAACTCAACTTGATGATAGAAATAGTAATGTAAGAAAGATTGCCCTTAAGAGTAGTTTGAAGAAGCGACCAATTAATACTCCAGTTCCTTTTGAGGATGTTAATGACCATGACGCATTAGTGGAAAAGGATGGTGATATCCTTAGTAATGCAGAACGAAGAAAGGTGCAGTGGATGGACGCTTGTGGTAGTGAGCTTGCTGAAATCAGGGAATTTGAACCCAGGTATGAGAAATATCTTCTCTAAATTAAAGTTTTATGAGCAATGCTGTACAATTTCCAAGCATCTTTTAAGTTTATAAACTATTCTGATATGTTGCTTGTGTCTTAGTTTATGTGCATCATGAACTTAAGTAATATTATGTGTCTAGCAACTACTCGTAAGTTTGTCGCACTTTCTTGTTTCCCTAAAGGTAGTTATGTAAAGGAATTTTGGCATTATTGAATAGCATCGTCCGTAAATTTGTGGACACTCATGACCATAGGTTGTAAAAATAGTGTGGTTATTTAAGTAACATGTTTCCTTGCTCTTGAAAATACTAAAACTTTTCTGTGAGTTCTTCTGACAATTACAATTTGTGTTATAAATCAAAACTGGTTGGTGCAGTCTTATTATGATACATTGTTTTCCCCAATGAATGATAACCATAGTAAAATTTGTGGTATTTACTTCTTAGAAGTGTAAAAGAACATCTAGTAAGGGTTGAAAATTTGAAATTGGATCTGAATTATGTTACAACATGCCACATATGTATGAACTAGAAATTTCTGTTGATACCAAATTTTGTGAAACCTTTGGCTGCTTTATAAGGAAGCCTTGCTACTGGTTGCTTGGTTATGATTCATGCTCCTGGTTTAGATGGTTATTTAAGTTTCAGAAACATATTTCTTTGCTAATTATTGGCGTTCATTTGGTTTGGCACCTTTTGCACAAACTTGGAATATGGCCCATATATTTTTTGCAGATTTGTTTTTTTAGTCTACAAAGATGTGACTAGGTTAGATACTTAGATACTACCTAGCCATATGCATATATCTGATTTTAGGGCAGTGACTCTCAAGATTTGAAACATGAGACATGACTATGTGATCTGTTTGAGGTAATGTAAGAAGCCCATGTATTTTTAGGATTTGTTTTTATACTCTAAAAAGGTGTGATTAGGCAAAAAGATCAAGTAGAAACTTGATTGATATGCCCTACGCCTATTTAATTTATTATTTGAACAAATTGAGCGAAATAAATCATTATTTCCTAGTATGTGGTATTGTTATTACTTGACAATTACCAAGCGAAATCATATAGAAGTAAAAAATATTTTCAAGCTTGAGAAAAAGGAAATTATTCAAAATGCCGAGGGGGTGGATACTTCTCAGTGGTTAATCCTTAAGATCACTGAAGTTAGGGGTGGAGCTAGTCAATTTTTGTTGGGGTGGCCAATCATAAAGAAAAAAAATTATTGAACTTTTTTTAAAAAAAATGAAAATTAATATGTTGAGCTTAACCAAAAATCAAAAAATAAATTTATAAGATATTTATTTGATGGGCTATTAAAAGATAAATGTATAATGTATTAAAATATTTATAAAAAAAAATTTGGGGCCAAGACTAATAATTATATTTGACTATAAATTCCAGTGCATAAAATTAAGTTGTAGACAAAATAAAAAACTAAATAAATATAAATTTTATTTTGGTGTGGCCAATTTAATTATATCTAATATATAAATACATATAGACGTATATATTAGGGAGATTTTCAAAATTTTTGGGTGGCCATGGCCCCCTTAAAGTTAAGGGATGCTCTGCTCCTGACTAAAGTATTCCATGTGGAAAATGATTCTTCAAAGTATCACGCGGGTAGCAAATAATTAGCTCCATTTATAAAGAAGATACTATATTTAATATGATGTTAAAAAGTCAACTCAAGATTTGTAAGTTTATAACTTTTTCAACCATTTTTTATGTGATGTTTAAATTTATTTATTTATTTATTTTTTGGATTTAAGAAATGTGTAATTTTCATATTATTTTTACTTGATCATTACATGTTGTTAGTTTCCACCACATAGGTGCACGTATTACACCAAGTAATATAGTGATAAAAAGAGTGTCGATCTGACGAAAAATTGTCTAAATTCGTTAGGTACTAAAATTAGAACAACCTAAGCTTATTCAAAGAAGCGGTTAAAAGTTGTAAATTAAGTTTATACTAAAATTGACTAAATAGCAAAGCAAAGAAAACAAATTGGGTTTAATTAATCAATGAAAAAAATCTTGGATTACAACTTCCCTCAGCACTTCATTTAAATCTGTTTTAATCTCTTAACTTTGTTAATGATATTGAGTTGTTAACTTAGAGTTTTAATTTATTTATAAGTATCTTCCGACGGTCTTATAACATATCTGTTGACCAAATAACTTATTTTTCTATCTAAAATGCAGATCAATTTATCACAATAAATGAATATGAAATATATGTTAATCAATCCAAGTTTAAACAAAAATTCCCTTTTCCAAGTTCATTAGGGTGACCAAATCATTTTAATTGGTGGTCAAGTAATTAGAAGCTTTAAGAACAAGACTAAATAAATAATTCAAATATAATTAAATCAAGAAAAGATAATAAAATAAGCTAAACTATATATTGAGTTTTATTGTAACCCTAGAAAAAATAAATATAGGAGTTTCACCATCATAATCATTGCAAGAAAGATAAAAAGATTGTAGAAAAGAGAAAACTAAGAGTTGTTGGATCTTGGTCTTTGAGCCTCTCCAAACCGTTCTCCTCCACTTGCAAAGTTTTGATGGTTGCTCTTCTCTTTAGAAAACTAGAGTAAAATAAAAGCTATCCAATCAAAAAATCTATAACCCTAAAAAATCCTACTTATATAAATAGCCAAAACCCTGGAAAGGAGAAACTTCATGTGCAAGTAACCTAAGCAGTATATTTTGGTAAGTCCCTCGTTAGGTCCACTATGCTTCTTTATTTTTTTTTTATTGCACGTTGGAAACTTCTCTGGGCTTTGGCCTTACAAAAATATGAAAATACTAAATTAATATATAATTTAATCATAAAGAAAAAAAAGTAAAACTAATTTAAAAAACAAATAAAATTTAAATAAAAATTTCTAAGACTCAGCTAACTTTAATGTACTTAATGTGATTAAATAACTTTATTTTATAGAGTTATCACATGTCGACATATCAAAAAGCAACTAAACAGGAAGATAGCTGATTGTTTTATTTTTCATCCATACAAAGGGGTGTTTGATTGGTAGAGATTGAACTTTAGTCACATTTTGGAGCTAATTGTTTTCCTGTGTGTGAAGGCATTCTTATGTGACACCTTTAAGCCGTTCAAGGTGTTGTGGTATATGAATGGTGGATCATTACTTGCTTGTCATTAGAGTGATGACTAAAATATGTTCTGTGCTTCCTATAACTGAGATAAGGGAGTTATTGTATTAAGGACCAGATCTCAAAAACATAAATGCTAACAACAATCATCTTAGCGAAAAACATGCCTGTGTTCTTTGGAGGACCTTTCCCTCATGGATTGCACTTTTATTCTGACTTTTAAGGATAGACTAGTAAAATATGATTTTTTTTTTTTTTTTTTGGTGTTTTTCCCTCTAAAGTTTTGGTGAAGATCGTGCCGTGGTTTGTATGATGCCTTGTTTTTCTTGTGTCCCACACCTTTCTCTCTTTCTGATGGAAAGAATAAAGCTCTGATCATATAGAAGAAGCCTATTTTATATAGAAAAATGAACGTAAACTTTTATGAGTGCTTACCCTAACATATGTTTGTGTATTTGTTTGATCAGTTTCAATGAGACCGTAGCTGCATAATTGAGCTGTTGAATATGTGTTTTCTTCTTTTTTTTTTTCTTGATGAATGTCTTTTCCAAAATGGTAATATCATCTGCTTATGTAGGCATTAGATGGATCACCATTCAGGGGTTATGCTTCATCCTCTATTTTTTTAATGTATTGCGTCAAAAGGCTGCGGATCTGTCTCCATTATATGCTGTTGGCATGACTGTCTAACCAGTTACCCATCAATTTTCCTTTCAATTCCTTATCCGCAAACTATTTAATGTGTTCTGGATAGTGTCCGTTTGTTTGGTTTGCTGCAATTCCCTAGCTAGTTATCTCTTATCAGATGGTGAAGATCCTAGATTTCTTGTTTATTTTTATTTAACTGTTAAAATAGTCTCCTTGCTTGTTCTTTTATTTTTAGGTGTGAACTCCTTGCTTATTCAGTCTTTATTCACTTCTTTTTGGCCTATTTCAAATTACCTTGAATTGTATTGATGACATTGTACCTTATTTTATGATCATGTCAGTGAAACAAGTGGATCGGACGATGAATTTGATAATGAAAGTGAAAGAAGTTGTTCATGTAGAATTATGTAGTTTGGGCAGTTGTTGAGTTGAATGATGCATCAGGTAAAAGAGCTTAATCTTCTTGTTATGTTCGAAATGCTCAATTGATTTGTGGGGCAAAGGAAGAAGCAAGGTTGGGTTTTTCTTCTTCTCTTCTTCTATTTTTTTTTTTTTTTTTTTTCATTCTAAGTGCAAATGGAAATGAAAATGAAAATAGAATGCAACCAATAGAGAGGAGCTTTCTTTCTAGGCTACGTTAGTTGGACTGATATTTTGTGTCTATATTTAAATATTTATTAATTTAAGGTTTCAATTTTGTTATTATTATCTGTTCACTGGAACAAAAGGACAAATACTTTATCAATAGAGCGCACGATTGTTAGTGATAATTAATAAATTATGTTGCTTTTACATTTAAATAACGAACATAAAAAAAAAAAGAAAAAAAAAGATATGGATGTACAATTGTCAAAACTTTGGTTGTGACATCAAAATTTTGGTGAATGATCAATAACCATTCCTTCATTTCGATTACTGTGAACTAAATCTAACATTAACGCTTCTGTTTTTTATCCTTTTGATTTTGACGGAACCGTAAAACATAATATTGTTGCTTCCTCACACTAGCTTTGATTTTCATCTTTATGTAATTGCATTAGCTTACTGGTCGATACATGTATAATTTTTTTTTTCAGATCTAAAGAATAACTTTCTTTAAAGAATAAATAATTTTATGTTATATAAATAATTTTTTTTTTCAAGAATAACTTTCTGTAAAGAATAAATAACATTTAAGCTAGAATTCTAGCATATCATTTTTATGTTATATAAATAATGAAATGAAAAAGAGAAAGAAAAGGAGAAAAGGGTGATAAAATATAGGAATAGCAGGGAATTCAAATATGGGGACAGAGGTGGTAAAATGAATATGAATTCGAAAACTTGTTTAGAAAAAAATTAGTTTAAATTTGAATCGAACATGATTTGATCCCAAAGTCAATAGTTCAAATTCGAGAAAATTTAAACATGAAATGGCTTGAATCTAAAAGAATTTGAATCCAAAGGAACTGAACTTGAACTCGACCCGACTTTGAATTTAATGTTAAAAATAAATATGATAAAATTATAATTAAATAATTTTTTATAAATAAAAATTTTAATTATCAATTTTATTTTAATATTCTGCTAATAATTTAATTAAACATTAAAAACTTAATTTATATTTTATATATGATTAAACCTACTTATGGGTCGAAGCTCAAATTTTTTAAAAATCTTAAGCTCAGACCCTTATATAACCCAGACTAACCTGTTTAAACTAGAATTACTGTCTATCACATTAAAAAAAATATTTTTTATTAATATTTATATATTTTATACTTAAATTTAAATAAAAATATATGTTACTTTAATTTAAAATCATTGTTTCAAGCCGAGTTCAGGTAGTCTGAAACAAAAATATAAGAAACCAGACCCCGGCTCAATTGGGCCGAGTGGGTAGCCCGACCTCTAAGCATGTCTATATATAATAAAATAATAATTTATCAAAAAGTAAATCATATCATGAGCTTTGAAAACATTGTCAATAAAATATATTATCCATTTATCACATTTTCTTTAATTTAATTAGTTAAATCTATTAAAAATTGAGTGTTTATGTCAATAGTGAAATTTTAAATACTTCTTTGAATATTGTTGTTATTATTATTATTATTATTATTATTATTTCAAGTAGTGATAATTAGAGTATGATAATAATATAGTAATGTAATAAGATAAATTAAAAAATATGAAAGTTATAATAAATAATACCATATCAAAAATGAATTAAATATTAAATATTGAATATGAATATCATATATAATTTAATTAAATATTAAAAACTTAATTTATATTTAATATATGATTAAACTTGCTCATGGGTCAAGATAGACCGCGACTCAAATTTGTTTAAAATCCGAAGCTCAGGCGCTTATTAAACTACCCAAACCCATCTGTTTGAGCCAGAATTACTATTAATCACGTTAAAGAATTTTTTATTAATATTTATATATTTTATAATTAAATTTAAATAAAATATATGTTATTTTAATTTAAAATCATTGTTCCGAGCCAGCCGGGCTAGTCTGAAATAAAAGTATGAGAACCTGGGCTTAGGGCCTTAAGCAGGTCTATATATAATAAAATAATAACTTATCAAAAAGTAAATAATATCACGAGCTTTGAAAACATTATCAATAAAGTATATCATTCATTTATCATATTTTTTTAATTTAATTAGTTAAACTCATTAAATATTAAGAGTTTATATATGTTAGTAGTAAATTTTTAAATACTTCTTTTATTATTATTATTATTATTATTATTATTATTATTATTATTATTATTTCAAGTAATGATAATTAGAGTATGATAATAGTATAAGAAAGTAATAAGATAAATTAAAAAATATGAAAGCCATAATAGATAATACTATATTAAAAATTAAAAAAAAATCATATGTTAGATCAACACCTAGACCTATTCGCTGGACAGCTTGTCCAACCCAATAGGTCCAATACAATCAGGCTCGGGTATTAGATTTTAAGTCTTAAGTAGGCTCGACTCGAAACAATATTTTTTAAATAAAATAATATATTTTTTAATTATAAATTATGTAAATATTAATATAAAAATAATTTTTTAATATTATGAATAGTTATTTGTACGTAAATGGGTCGGCTAGGCCAAATTCGGCTCTGAGCTTAGAATTCAAAATTTTTTCGAGCCATGACTAGCATGGAACCTAACTAAGATTTTTAAGTCGGACTAGGCCAAATTCAGGCTTGGGCTTAGAATTCAAAATCACGTAAAAGTAATTACATTTAACATAAAATAAAAATGACGTAAAACATACTCGAACCTGACCCTAAACTAAACTCGAATCCAAACCCAAAAAAGCTCAAACTCGAATAGATCTGAACCTGTATTGATCAAATCTGAAAAAATATGAACTTGAATAAATTCGAATCTGAATCAATATAAATTCAAAAAAACTTAAATACAAAATAATCCAATCAAATCTGCTCGAACTTACTCAATTGTCACCTTACGGGGTGACGAAGTGATAGTAGATTTCCATCGACTCCGTAAAAGTGAAAATTTTTCGGCAATTTTAAGACGTTACATGTCTTTTAATTTCTTAAATTATATTAATTTATATGTATTTTGCAAACGTTTAAAATTTAAATGTGGAGGCATTCAAACTTTGCTAGTATGCATCAATTATTAAGTCAAAGTTTGAGTGTAATTTTTATATGCCATTAAATAAATTAATTTATCAAGTTATTCGACAAAATTAGGATCAAACACGTGATTTGGCCAATTAATAATTAAAGAGACGTAAATTTATATACACTCCATTAAAGTAATACCAAGGATTATTCATGGGTTTTCATGTGGCAACTTTTTTTTTTTAATTTTACTTAATTTTTTATTTTATGTAATTTTTGTGTGCATTTATATCATATTTGTGTTTTTTATATCCCGATTAAATTTAAGGTATTCTATATTATATAAACTTTGATATATTAATAATTTGTTTCATATAAATTTTGATACGCTTATGAAAAATATCATGTTTATTTTTTATATTATGTTATATTTTAATTATTTTATCTATATTTTGTTTGTATCATCTGATCAAGTTGTGTTCAAAATTGTCTAATCTAATTGACATCATTCAAATAACTTTCAAATTTATACTACATGTCATAGTGTTCATATTACTTTTTTATGTTATAATCATGTTTAAGGCATTATATATGATTCTAAATTTTAACACTTTAGTAATATGTATAATATAAATTTTTACACTTTTTTCTTTTCATATCATGTTCTTATTATTTATTTTATATTTGTATAAATTTTAACACTTTAGTAATTTTTTTAATTTCGATTTTTCTACGTTTTTCTATTCATATCGTTTTCATGTTATTTTTCTTGTTATGTCATATTTTGATTTTTTTTTTTATGTTATGTTGATGATATATATCATATCGTATTTGATATTGTATAGTTTAGTTGACAATATTCAAATAACTTTCAATTTAATATCACACACAGTTGTGTTTTTGTTACTTTTTAATGCCATAACTGTATTCAATGTATTATATATTTATATAAATTTTGACATATTAGTAATTATCTTTTATAATTTTTAATATATTTATTTATACACGTCGAATTATATAATTATATGTATATTATAATATACTAGATATAGAAAAATAAATATTTTTAAAAAATTTATAAAAAATCCTCTCACAAGAACATATAAAAAAAAGTTATAAAAAAATATTGTTTATATTTAAGAAATTTTAAAGATTTTACTCTCATTTCTTGATAGATTGAACTTTAATTATTTGAATGGGATAATGTTATAAATGGCTATGAAGTTTATTAAATTTGTCAATGTGTTATCTATATTTTAAGTATTATCTATATTTTAAGTATGTTTAATCTGAAACTTTATATTATGAAACTGGTTATCAATGTGATTCCTGGCCTTAATGCACGGAACTCTAGGTAATGATGTGGTCTTGATCAATAGGTGACACTATGTGGTAGCATTGAATTTTTAGATATTAATATCTGAATTTTTATAAAAAATTGTAAAAAAAAATAAAAAAATTTTAAAAATATAAACATTAAAATTATATTTTGAAAAATATTTTAAAAATATAAAATGTTAAAATTATATTTTGAAAAATTATTATCTATTTTTTTAACAAAATTAAAAAATTATTTTAAAAGCTAAAAAGTAAAATATTGAACTAATATTATTTTTAAAATATAAAAAATTTAAAATTACCTACATAAAAAATTATAATATCTCAAAACATTTTTTAAAATATATATTTTTAAATATATTTTGAAAATTTAAAAAAGTAAAACATGAAATTAAATTGGTTTAATTTTGAAAAATATTTGAAAAAAGAAAAGTTATTTTTGAAAATTTCAAAAAATAAAAGATGAAATTAAATTATTTTATTATTTTAATTTTTAAAAATATTTATTATTTTTTCTTTTACATGAAATGTTTAAAATTATATTTTTTTAAAAAATTAATATCTAATTTTTAAAAAATATATATTAAAATGTTTGAATTGTAAAAAATAAAAAATAAATAACTATTTAAAGTTTACAAAATTAAAATATTTAAATAAAATTATTTTTAAACTATAAAACTTTTACTTATTAAAAAACTTATAATATTCAAATTTCTTTTAAGAAATTAAAAAAAATTTAAAATTCACAAAAATTAAAACTTTTTGTTATTTTTAATAATTATTTGTCAAAATTTTTCTTTTTTTCCTTGCTTTCTTTCTTTCCTGATTTCACTTCCCTCTAGCTTGGTTCAAGCCGTTTCCGGCCAGGTAGGCTAGACAAAGTGTTGACAGATAAGATTGTTTTGAAAGTAAGCTGAAAATAACTTAAAAATATGTTGAATCTAATGCGAATTTCAACCTATTTTTACATCATTTTCAGTTTAGTTTAAAGGGTAATCTAACTTACCACGTTTGACTCCAACCTACATTAGCCAAACTTGGCTAGTGGCTAGCTGAAAACGGCTTAAACCAATTGAAAATGAGGATAGATCAAGGGTGAGGGAAGAAAGGAGAATGAAAAAAAGGAAAAAAAATATTTTTTATTTTTAAAAATATTTTTTATTTATATAAATAAAATAATTATTTTTTAGTATACGATAATGCTACATGTCAAATTTTTTATTAAATATAATAATTACATCATTAACATTTATTAATATTATTAATCGATATTATTATAATATATAAAATTTAAATTTAAATATTAAATTGATATTTTTAAAATTAAGACATTTAACAAATTTAATAAATTGGAGGAGACGTTATCTCCGTTTGACTTCAAAAATCTTCAAATTTATTTTTTATAAAATTTATGTGTACTTTAAATTTATTATTATTATTATTATTATTATTATTATTACAAAATTTGCGTGCTCTCAAATTTATGAGCATTTTGTTCAATAAACTCGCGTCTGAGCTTTGGGTTTTTTTTTTTTTTTTTTTTTTGCCCTTTTATGAGCATCTGTCTGTTGAAACTTGGCCACGCCTTATCCACACACCCCACTTCTTTATCTGACACAAGCTATAAGAACAATCTTAAAAGTACCCACAAATTAAAAAAAAAAAAAAGAAAAACCAACACAGAATTTTGATTAAAAAAATGTCTATGGCAACCTCAATCCCATGTCTCAAAATCCCAAACCCTTCATCCCTATGTTCCCCATCTTCTTCTTCATCATCATCATCATCATCGTCTTCAACTAGTTGTAGATTTTCTGCAGCAACCAAGCCTTATATCGTGACTATAAGGAGTTCTCAAACTGAAGGTCCTTTGAGAAGACCTGTGGCATCTTCTCCACCACCTCCTTTGAAACCAGTTCCCCCTTCTCCTTCTCCTTCACCACTACCAACACCTCCCCCTTCTTCGCCTCCCCCTCCCCCTCCGTCTCCGCCACCGCTTCCAAAGGCAGCTGTCGTTGGGGACCAGAATGTGATCACTTTGGAGTTTCAGAGGCAGAAGGCAAAGGCGCTGCAAGAATACTTTAAGCAGAAGAAGCTTGAGGAATCAAATCAAGGGCCTTTCTTTGGGTTCCTTGGGAAAAATGAGATTGCTAATGGAAGGTAAATGCACTAATATATATATATATATATATATATATATATATGCCCTTTATATTTAGTGATAATTTTGGTTAAAATGGGTTAGGTTATGGTGTTCTGAGGATTCCTGTTAATTGAAGTTACTGTCCTGTCTAAATTAAGAATTGAGTGAACTATTACATTGATGGATATGATTTTGCTCTGTGAAAGTTCTGAGATTTAGGACATCAATTTTGCTCTAGCATAAAATTTGAGTTCAAAACTTTATAAATCCATCAATTACTTTATCATAATAGCAATAGCTTATGAATTATGAGCACTTTGTTTGATACTGAGAGTATTTCATATAAGTGTCTATTGGACTCTCTTGATGTCCTTTTTTGGTGGAGACCAACAATATCAGGAACGTGACCTGCGAGACAAAAGGACAAGGTCAAAGTCTGCCGGAGGTTGGAACTCTGGGTTGTGCTCTGATGCCTAGTCAGAGGGTGTCGAGTGTTTGCAGAAAGGAAGTACTTATTTTCTAGGAGATGGAGTGTATGTTAGGCACGTGTGTCCCCGAGAGCGGGACACCTTTGGTAATTGGCGAGATCCAATGAGTCGCTTCTTGTCGAGGTGTAGGGGGTTTGTTTCACTTTTGGCAAGATGTCTTGGGTTGGCAGAGTGTTAAGGGATTTCTTGGGTTTCAGGTGACGAGACTCGCGCAGTACTTGAGGTGCCTAACGTTATGATTGGGCTTGAGCTCGTTAAATGCTATCTTGTTGATGTGGTGGCCTCTCCGGTCATTAAATGCGCATTTAATGCTGTGCGATCAGTTTTATTGGTTCAGGCCTGAGGGTAGGCCTCCGAGCGGGCCTTCCCTCTCGGCTCCATTGTTGAATAAGTCTGGTGGGCTCAGCAGACTCCATGCCTAGAAAATCTTCATGTCTAAATTTTAAGATTCATTTAACCAGTTTGTATACTATAACGGATTCCGAAGAGGATGCACCTCTCTGTACATCATATTTTTGACCTAAAATCTATAGCCAAGAAATGTGATATGTAATAAGCTAAATTGTGCTACTCTCTCCACGAATGACTACTTCTTACTTGCATTTCTTTCATTGATGAATTCATGTTTCTTTTTAGTTTCCTGCACATTGATATTGTTTACCATGATGCCTATTGATGCTGCCAAATAGCTTCCGCGATATATATATATATATAAACACATGCCTATATACATACTCTAAAACTTAAAGGCATCTTTCTTTTCAAATGGTTAAGCATAAGTCAATGTTGCACATGTTTGACTGTTTCATTAAGATATACGGCTGTTCTGTCAGTTTCTTACGTTTAACCTGTAAAATCTTTATCCTGGTTACTTTGGTCATACATATACTTGCTGTTTGTGATTGATTTGGTTATGTTGGTGCTGTAGATGGGCAATGTTCGGTTTTGCTGTTGGGATGCTAACAGAGTATGCGACAGGCTCAGATTTTGTTGATCAAGTAAAGATCATGCTCTCAAATTTCGGGATAATCGACTTGGAATGACTCTTTTCCTTGTACCACAATGCTATTCATATTTTTATGATTTCTGTAAGTTATATCCAATGTTTTGTTTCCAACTTCTTGAGCAAGTTGTTTACTATTCTTGTTGCTTGATCAATCAATTATAACAAGTTGTATCTGAACAATTTGCTTGGCTTTCAAGTATATAAGTTCTTCATTTTGATCTCTATATAGAGCAGGAGCTTTTTCTGCAGATAATACCCAGCATGCACTGATTGCGTGCTTGTAATTTTAGTGATAAAGCCGACTTCAATAGCATATTTCATCCTTTGAAACTACTTTCAATCATTTAGTGATCCCTTTAATGGTGGGATTATTTTGACTATGAAGCAATCAAGTTTCAAAAGTTTCACTTCAGTATGCCAAGTTTTTATAACATTTTGATAGCTTTTATGATCAACTGTATAAAAATTAAAAGAAATTGTTAAGTCAAATGGGTAGAAAGTTTCAAACACATGAACTTAAGTGATAATAGACATAAAATTACACAGCAAATAGACATAAAAAGGGCACATTTAAAAAAAATTATAAAAAATAACTATTTTTACAGAAAAAAAACTACATTGGTGTGATAATAATCAGCAGACAGAGCAAGAATGGGAATATAATAGAACAAGTTGGCAATATTTGAATAGAAGTAGTTAGTTTTCCCTTGTTAGATTCTGGTCAACTCTATTGTGATCAGATGGCTAGCTACATCAACATCTACAACACTATAGCTGCAACAGTTTAATCATCCTTGACATTCATTTTGCATATGGCATATGCAAGAGTAACTAAAACACAGCACAGATATGACCTGCAGTGCCTTCTGCTGATAAAACATGCTTGCTTTGAATTCATTTTGCTATTCGTGCCTCTGACGCTGCTAATTCTGGTTTCCCATGAATGCTACCCGGTAACTGCTGTGTTTGTGGCATTTCTGGTGCTTCGTGCATGATCTTCAGTTGAAGGCGGATGATCTTCCAATGGGTAATGACACATCTTAACTAATTGAGCTTGCTGAAGTAACAAGCAACATTTTCCAAAGTTGTATAACTATTTTAAAGTTTAAAAAGTTTCTTCAATAGCCTCAAAATTCCATAGTTAAAGTTGTAGAATGTAGGGGGTTCAATCCTTACATATCAATGTCTATCAAATAAGATAGACTTAGATTTAGGGTATGTCACTCAGACCCCTCGTCTTGATTAAATTCACAAATCTAATTTCATACATGGATCCTTCCACGTTCAGTCACAAATATCAGATTTACCTCGTTATGTCTTAAAAACTAAACCTATTGAGATGCCTTATTCAGAAAGAAAACAAGGCATATGATTGCAGAAGGAAACGCTTGACTTATATTTATCTAATATGAAATATATACGACTAAGCAACCGTTACCATATGAGAATAGCTCCCAGGAAATGCAGGAACCGTCATATTCAAGTTCTAGCATCTGGGTATATAGTGGAGTGAAGGATGGTATTAAACACAAGGAATGGAAAATGTAACATATATTTTCGAAATTGGTTTACAAGAGAATTACATCAATGTATAAGCTTGAGAAATCAGTTACGCATTTGTCCTTCACATTAACAAATCAATCACATGCATTTCCCCGATTCCTTACTCTGATTAAGTCGTGAAGGAACATTTTAACTTTTAAGCAAAACACTAAATGCTTTTATGACCTAAAGAGCATGCCTAGCACCCCCGAATCCAAGCATATGATCTATAATGATTGTATTACAATTATCCAATTAGAATTTAAAATTACATCATAAATGCATCAAAATATTATATGGACTTCACACTAATAAGTGATGGGTTATAATTCTTGATTGTGATTTACTAATTGCAGAATTTTAATAAAAAGAACTACGTGTGAAATGCTCCACCTGAATCCTATTATTCTACAATGGTGCACTTTCAAATTTCCACAACAAAATCAGCTGCCCTGTAAATATGTTTAAAGCATAAAAATCAACGAAATTTTGAATGCATAGCCATATATTTTACCATAGTTACAACTGATACCAGCTGAAACACCGTTGGTCCTCTATGGACAATAACGATTGCAGCAAAATAATTCAGTAAAATTTTCAAATTTGAGTCACTCAGACAAAAAAAAAAACAAATGAAAGGAGAACAGGAAAGAATCATCACCAATTACTGTTCAACTAAGAATTAAGGGATGGTATTCAACAAGAAACAATAATTCCAACCAACGAGATCTATTATTCTCATAAACTTCAAAGAAGACAAGGCTTAGCTTTTTACTCGCAGCTTCAAATGTCTCAGTCAAGCCGATAAAGAACCTAATTAACCTAACAAACTTTTACCCAGATGATTCTTTCCTGTGTTTGGTGCCAAAAATGGGAAAAATAACTTTAAGCGGGAAATCATTGATACCCAAAGTTTTATAAATCAAACAGACAAATCCAAATGCTCAACTTTTGGCCAATACAAAAGGAAGTGCTTAAACCCAAAATCCTAAAAGGAAAGAGGGAAAAAGACACACCTGAAAGAAAGAGAACTTGCTATTATGTCTCCTCCTAGAAGCCAAAGTCTGAATGTCTCAAGCAAAGTTTAAGGTCAAGAATGCAAGCTCCAACAACTAGAAAAAGAGATATAGACAGCACAAAGCATATATGTATTGGCTTTGGTCATTAAAAAGACAAGCTCACGGAACTTGCTAGCAGTTTAGCAGGTGAAGAATCAAGATCCTCCCTTTCCCAATAGCTGTAGCAGCTCTTAGACAGACAAGTTCGCTAGATCGGATGGCTGATACCCTTTCTGTGGGCCCATATCATGACATGGCAAGATCCTGTTGGAGGATTTTTTTTTTCTCTAGATTCTATGATGAAGCTCCGCTTACGTGACCTTGCTGCTTCTGAAGTGGCAAAGTGCCAATGGGTCCAACGTTCCAATTTTAACTCTACAGGTTTTCGGTTCCCATGGAATGTGTAGGGGACTGCCCTTTCAAGTTTCAACTATTTATACAGTTACGACTTACGACGAACACAATTGAATGAATGGGGTTTCAAGTTTTACCATTTTTTTTTTTTTTTAATGTTTCAATGAGCTGAGAAAGCAAGACAAAAGAGAATCCAAAAAGAATGAACTTTTTATTTCACTCATATATCAAAATTCCAACAATGCCCGCTAAGGACGGCCATTTTTGTCACCTTGTTCTTCTTCTATCTCTTTCTCTTTGTTCTTTAAACTCTTCCAAGTGCCCCCCTTTTTTTTATTCTTCTTCATGGTCTTTTCTCTACTTTGTTCCTTATTGTTAAACCATGAAGACTAATAAGCCTTTTTGGTATCTGAAACAAAGCAATGGGGTGTATTCTAGGCAAGAATTCAATGAACTCACCGCCTATAGGCTTAGAGAAGCTAAAACTGGTAAAGGGGTCTATGGGAAAAGGAGGATTTGTGGGTAATAGAAGGTCAGCTGATCAGAGGTGTTCTAAGCCAGGTCGAGTTTACTTGCCTCAGCAACCAGAGAAGCTTACTTGATTGGGTACTGCTGGCGGTTTTGTTGCTGGCCGTGCTACTGGTAAACAAGGGAACTTCAATGGTAAAGAGAAAGAGAGAAGCAATGAAACTGTTGAAAACAGATATGATGTTTTGGTAGTTGGAGATGAGATGGTTGATGCATGGCCTAAATGGCTCATTGACAACGTCCCAAAAGATGTTTTGGCTGGTTTGGTTCCAAAAAGTGCTGAATCGTATTATAAGCTAGATAAGGTAATTACTGGACTTTGATGTTATTACTAATTTCTCTGCTAAAAATGGTTGGCTATCAAATAACTGTGGTAAACTGGTAGCCTTTTTCATTGAAGAAGCAAATAGAATTTGGATTTTCAATAACTTCTGTTCAATTTGAAAACATATGACATCTTTTTCTTTAAATTGAAATTCCTTCGCAAAAACTGTTTCGTTGCAAAGGAAGTGGTGGAAAGAAAAAAATCACTAAAATCGTTGATTCTATCCTTCTCTGCTCACAGCTTGGCGAGAGTGTTCAATAATCTGAATATGACAAGGCCAGATTGGTTATATTATGATAATTTGAGTTGCATTCATCATACTTTTATCCAAGTAACAAGAAGAATTTATTAAAAAGTTTATGTTATTATTGTCCTGTGAACAACTGAGGCAATTATAACTTAAAATATCGTCAATTCTGTGGTAAGAAATACAAATAATATAAATTTCTTATGATGTTTTGTTATAGATAGGCCAGAGTACCTACAGCAATGTGTATAAAGCTCGAGATAAGGAGACCGGAAACACAGTTGTGTTGGAGAAGGTCCGTTTTCACACATCAGAACCCGAGAGCATGAAGTCCGAGAGTATGAAGTTTATGGCACGAGAGATAATGATATTACAAAAGTTGGATCATCCCAATGTAGTGAAGCTTGAGGGATTGGCCACATCAAGAACGCAATATAGTATTTATCTCATTTTTGACTTCATGTGGTAGATTTGGCAAGAATTATTTCTCGTCCTGAGGTGAGGCTTACAGAACCACAGGTTTTCACTCTTTCAGAGATTTCAGAATTGGATACCCATTTTCCTTAGTTGCTAATTTGAATTGTTGATGCAGATAAAATGTTACATGCATCAACTGCTTTCAGGCTGGTAGCACTGCCATGAGAGGGGAATCTTACATCGGGACATTCATGGATCAAACTTACTAATTGATAAAAGTGGAATGCTAAAGATTGCTGATTTCAGGCTTGTTAATTATTTGTCTCCTAACCGCAAGCATCCTCTCACAAGCCGAGTTGTGACACTTTGGTATAGAGCCGCTGTGTTGTTGTTAGTTCTAGGGACTATGGAGTTGGAATTGATCTTTGGAGTGCTGGACGCCTCTTGGCAGAGATGTTTGCGGGGAGGCCAATCATGCCAGGTAGAACAGAGGTAATACAGTCTAATATTCATGAGTAATTTGTATATTTCTGTCAAAATTATTCCTCCTTTTAGAGACTAAGAATTTTTTGTGCTTCCAGGTTAAGCAACTTCACCAGATTTTGAAGTTGTGTGGCACTCCATCAGAGGAATATTATCATGCAACATTAGGCTAGTAATGCAGCACAACAGTATATGGTTAAAACTTGTTTAGGATTATCACGTGCTGACATGAGGTGTATATGATGTGGAAATGCCTTTCCATTTGGTAATAGCAGTAAATAATCTTGTAGTATTCAATCTTTAATGCAACTGCATCAACGTTTTATGTTCCTGATAGGTAGCTGACAATATCTAGAGATATGTTGAACTTGTTATATAATACGATTTTGTTTCCTGATTTAAATCAGGATGCAACTGCAGCAACGTTTTATGTTCCTGATAGGTAGCTGACAATATCTAGAGATATGTTGAACTTGTTAAATAATACGATTTTGTTTCCTGATTTAATCCCTGATTTTTAGTGTTGAATAATTAGATTTTATTCCCTGATTTAATCCTTAATTTTTATGGATATTATGGTGAACAATATCTGTCATTTATCCTATTTTCTAGGTTATGTAGTGATAATAATCATAGATATATATATATATATATATATATTTATATATGTAATATATTTCCTAGGTAACTTATTAAGAACATAGTATTGATTCTAATTCCAAAAAAGTCAATTTTTGACATGGTATCAGATCCTTTGGCTTGTTCCTAAGAAAATCGAGATTTACGTCATCCTTTCCTGGAGAAATTTCCTCTCTTTTGTTCATCCTTTCCTGGCATATTTTCTTCTCTTTTGTTTATCCAATTTCTAAGTCCTTTTTACCCTTGCCTTCTTTTTATTTGTTGTTTAAGTAATCATGTTAGATTCCATCGAAATCAGTCCTACTTTGGAGACTACTGAGAAAGAGAACACGGTCGTTTCAATCACTGTAAGAGGAGATTTACAAAACATTCAAATGGTTTATCAATTGAATGGGAAAGATTATTTGAAGTGGTCATAGCTAGTCCATACATGCTTGAAGGGTTAAGGGCAATTAAGTCACTTGATGGGCACGGGTCCTTCGAAAGGAGATCCCAAAATCGAGGCATGGCATGAGCAAGACTCCATGGTGATGTTGTGGTTATGATTTTCCATGATTCTAGAGATCAGTGATACATGTATGTTCCTTGCCACTACCAAGGAGATTTAGGACGCTATCAGGCAAACATATTCAAATGTTAATGATGTTGCTCGGATCTATGAAGTTAAAATGAAAATTTCAGCAACCAAACAAAGGAATCGATCTTTATTGAATATTCAGTTCTCTTACAAGATTTATGGCAGGAAATGGATCATTATCAATGTATCCAGATGTACTGCAGTGAGGATGCAGCAATCCTGAAAAGGTTAACGGAAAGGGATCGTATCTGTGAATTTTTAGCAGGCCTCAATGCCGAGTTTGATGCTATGAGAGTGAAGATTTTGGGAAAGGAGGATTTGCATTCTTTAAATCAAGCAATATCAATTATTCGGGCTAAAGAAGGATGAAAGAGTGTTATGCTTGAGACACCAATAGGAGATGGATCAGCTCTTATCACCGAAGCTACAGGATTGAAGGATTCTAGAGTTTTAAAACTAACTGAAGGTGGTAGCAAACAATCAGACTCATCTAAGTCTTCCAAAAGAGACTTTTTTTGTACATACTACAAGAAACATTGCCACACAAGGGATAAATGCTAGAAACTCAATGGCAAGCCCTTAACCACTAATCGAAATAAAAGTGACAAAAGACAAAAACACATGGCCATTGCTTTTTCGAGCAGTGAAGCAAACACACAAGGTTCAATCTCTGAGTTCAACAAGGATGAGATTGAGAAATTGAAAAACATTTTGGGGTCACTTGAGAAACCATCCTTGGCAGGTACATGTTCATTGGCATTTATAGGTATCTTTTCTCCACTTATGTTGCTAATGTCTTTGAAAAAATTTCTCCAATGGTGTAGGTGATAGATTCTGGAGCCACGGATCACATGACATGTTCTTCTAAGTAATTTTCTTCTTATACCCCTTTGTCTAGCCATAGAAAGATTACCATTGCTGATGGGTTAGTAGCCACTGTAACAGGCTACGAAGATATTCCTTTAAGCAATTCCCTTATTCTAAAAAATTTTTTCCATGTTTCTGAACTTTTTGCAAATCTTATTTCCATAAAAACTTACTAAAGATTCCAAATGCCAAGTAATTTTTTTTCCATTCAACTGTGTGTTTTAAGAAAGGGCATGAAGAGGATGATTAGACTTGCTAGTGAGAGAAATGGTCTTTACTACCTAGAAGATCAATGTGGAAAATTTAGAGCTGAGAATTCCCTTTCTACATCATTCATTTTCGAGTCTGTTATGTCCAATAAGGACAAAATTTGGCTTTATCATCGTTGTTTAAGTCACCCATTGTTTCATGTTCTTAAGTTAATATTTCCATCATTATTCAAAGGGTCAATTGTTCAATCTTTTCATTGTAATGATTGTGAATTAGCAAAACATAAATGTACCTCTTTTTCAACTAGCAATACAAGAGCCCT
The DNA here is from genome assembly GCA_038381775.1 of Adansonia rubrostipa. NCBI lineage: Eukaryota > Viridiplantae > Streptophyta > Magnoliopsida > Malvales > Malvaceae > Adansonia > Adansonia rubrostipa. The sequence continues at coordinate 799,698 of JBBYHM010000020.1, read as the reverse complement.
TGCTTTTTTTTTTCTCTCATTCATAGTGATATATAAAGACCATCCACGGTTCCTAATATTTTTGGTGCTTGGTGTTTCGTATCTTTCATTGATGATTGTACTTTAGTAACGTTGATATATCTTTTAAAAAATAAGTCAGATGTCAGCACTGTGTTCCCCAGATTTGACTACATAATCAAAACACAATTTGATGCGAGAATTAAATGATTTCATTCTAATAATGCTAAAGATTTTTTTAATCAAAACCTCTCTCCAGTTTTTAAAAGAAAGGATTATTCATGAATCCTTTTGTTTTAACACACTCTAACAAAATGGGGTGGCTGAATAAAAGAACAGTCATTTTCTCGATGTCACAAGAGCATTATTATTTCACAAAAATGTCCTTAAACGATATTGGGAAGAAACGGTCTTAACTGCTGCCCATCTTATTAATAGACTTCTAATAAGGGCTCTTGATTTCAAGAAACCAATCGATATTCTCACAAAAATGTTTCCAAATTTTAGTTCCTCAAACAATTTTATTCTTAGTATTTGAAAGTGCTGCCTTTGTTCATGTTCACTCTCAAAATAGGGGAAACTTGATCCACGTGTTCTTCGGTGTGTCTTTATTAGGTATTCTTCCATGCAAAAAGGGTATAAATTTTCCACCCTCCTACTAGAAAGTCTTTGTTTTAGTTGATGTTACTTTTGTTGAAAATAAATCTTTTTTTTCAGCCTTCTTATTTTCAAGGGGAGACCTTAAGAGAAGATAAAGCAAAGGACCTGGACATGTTCCTTCTTGATTTTCTTAATCAGCCATTAGTTTTGACCGATACTTTCACTATCAATTCCCTCAATACTGATAATATTCTCGCTTCTATTGAGTCTAGATGTTTTGGTTGTGCTTGAGTCTAAGTATATTCCATTCGAGTTCGCACCATTAGTTAAGTCACCTATGTCGTGTGGAATGATGAAAGATAACGAAAAACAAAACGATCCTTGACCACTACAGGCGTATTCTAGAAAAAAAAACCTATTTCTCAACCTTTGCAAGTACAATCTCCTATTTGAACAACTGTTCAAAACCCAAAAATACTTTTTGAAGAAAAAATGATCAGAATTTTAAAGAAATGGTCAAAATTTTTATTTTTTAATGAATTAATTTGATACAGGCCTATATTCCTTTATATACATATTCTCTCAATACTAAAAAGAAAACCTCCCTAACTAATATCCTAAGTTATAAGATCTGATTATACAGCTGTAGTTGACTTTTTAAAATATCTATTTTTACCTAAAAATATTGATTTTTCAAAGATTTCCTACACTCCTCCTCAAGCTGGTGAATATAGATCTTCCATTCTCAACTTGCTTATATTTTCTTAAAACATATTAATATTCAACCTTTTTGTCAAAAACATATGCTAACTGATGTTCTGAAGGTACATATGGAGTACAAATCAATCCACTATCTAGCTTTTCCTTAACGAAGTGCTTGTTTATCTCAATATGCTTTGTCCGATCATGCTGCACTAGATTATGAGCTATGCTTATAGTTGATTTATTGTCACAGTAGAGTTTCATGGGTCAACTCCATTGAATTTTCAAATCTTCTAAAATGATCTTGACACACTGTAGTTCGCATACTCCTACTGCCATAGCTCTAAATTTTGCTTTTAAACTTGATCTTACAACCACATTCTATTTTTTACTTCTTCAAGATACTAAATTTCCTTCAAGAAATGTGCAATAGCCTATATTGACTCCTGATCCATTGAAGACCCTGCAAAATCAGCATTGGTGTATACTGCCAAGTCTATATTCGATGTCTTCTTGAATAGAATCCCTTCCCTGGATGTGACTTTAAGTAATGAAGGACTTAGTAGACTGTCTGTAGATGAATCTCCTTCGGATCATGCATGAATTGACTGATGACACTCACAGAATAGGCTATGTCTGGTCGAGTATGTGCAAGGTAAATTAGCTTCATTAAAGATGTTGGTACATCTCCTTGTCTACCTTCTTATCTCCCAAAGCTTTACCTAATCTATGATTTTGTTCAATAGGGGTTGGTGTAGGTTTACTTGCAACCATGCTTGTGTCCTTGAGGAGATCTGTAACATATTTTTCTTGAGAAATAAAAATCCCCTGTTTAGATTGAGCCACTTCAATGCCAAGAAAATACTTTAACTTCCCAAGGTCTTTTATTTCGAACTCTTTGTCTGAGCACTGCTTCAATTCTTCCTTTTCTCTCTTATCATTTCCTGTTACAATGATATCATCTACATACACAATTAAAGCTATGACTCCCTTAAAGCAGTGTGTTTAATGAAAAGTGTATGATCTCTTTGACTTTTTTATATCCATTAGCTATCATTACTTTGGCAAAATGTCCAAACTAAGCACGTGGAGACTATTTCAACCCATATAATACGTTCTTCAACCAGCAAACTTTATGTCCATTATTTTCGTTGAATTCTAGTAGAATACTCATGTAAATCTGTTCTTCTAATTCTTCGTGAAGAAAAGCATTTTTTACATCATACTGTTACAGTCCCCAATCAAAGTTGGTAACCAAAGATAACAAAATTCTCATCATGTTTATCTTTGCCACCAGTGCAAATGTTTCTTGGTAGTTAACCCCATATGTCTGAGTGTAACTCTTCGTAACTAATCTCGCCTTATCGTGTTCTAGGGACCTATCTACCTTAAGCTTTACCATAAACACCCATTTGCATCCCATTGGTTTCTTTCTCTTAGGTAAATCCACCAACTCTCAAGTTTCATTCGTCTCTACGGTATCCATTTCTGCACTCATAGCAAGTCTCTATTCTTCCTTAGATAATGCTTCAGACAATGAGTTAGGAATAAGAGTTGTGTTTAAGGCTGAAAGATAGCTTTTATGGACATGGGAAAATTTTTAAAAGGACACAAAATGGGACAATGGATATAAGGGTTTCTTGGTGCATTCTTAGGTTCTTTTTCTTAGGGCTATAGGCAGGTCCTGCTCAAAATTATGAGATTGAGATTATGGTACAGACATGGAATTTGGTTTAAGATTTGTTACCTCATTTTCAAGACTCGGTTCAGTGGATTGCTCAGAATTATGAGGCTCAGATTGCAGTATAGACATGGAATTTGGTTCAAGAGTTGTTACCTCATTTTCAAGACTCGATTTAGTGGATTGTTCTTACTTTGTTGCTGTAATGGGATCTTTTTTCCTTGCATGCACTCAGTCAAACTGAAACTGATCAAAGATTTTTCCATCTCCTTTTTTTTTGACTACTGACTCTATAGGTTGAGAACTCAAAGTGTTTGAAATGGGATCAAAAGATTCTGATGGCTTTGATGATGTTTTGGGTGACTTGGATGATGATATGTCCAGTGATAAGTTTAACTCATTATTTTCAAACATAGATAGCTCCCCTTGAATTTAAGGCGTAGAAAAATATAGCTTAGCTTTAACAAAGGTAACATCAGAGGTAACATAGAGTTTTCTAGTAAAAGGATGATAACATTTGTACCCCTTTTGAGTGGTTGAGTACCCCATAAAAACATATTTGAAAGCTCGAGGGTCTAATTTTCCCCGATTATAGTTATAAACGTGGACAAAAGAAATGCATCCAAAGACTCAAGGAGTGAGGTTAAAGGAGAATCGATTGTCATGAAAGAATTAAGACAGGGTTTTTAGTGGACTCTGAAATTCTAGCTCGAAGGCATTCTATTTATGACATAGGCTAATGTGAGTATAGCCTTTCCTCAATAGTGTTTTAGGATATTTTGTTCAAACAAAAGAGCTCTAGTGCACTTAAGAAGGTGTTGATTTTTTCTTTCTGATACTCTATTTTGTTGTGGAGTGATGATGCAGGATGGCTCAGGATAATTCTTTCAGTTTGAAAATAAGGAGATAAAGTTTGATTGAAATAGTCACGAGCATTGTTTGAGCGAATATGCTTTATTTTATACCAAACTGATTTTCAATCATGGAATGAAAAGCTCGAAAAACATGGCTTACATCTGATTTATTTTTTAGCAAATAGATCCAAGAGACTCTAGTACAGTCATTAATAAATGTTACAAACCACTTAGACCTTGTGATGTTTGGAATAGTTAAAAGTCTCCAAATGTCACTATGGATTAAAAAGAATAGAGAAGAAGATCTTTTATTACTGATTGAAAATGGTACACGAGTTTGTTTGGCAAACTCACAAATATCACAGTGAAAAGACTAAACATTCAATCCCCTGAATATATTAGGGAACATTATTATCAATTTAGAAAAAGACAGATGACCTAGATGCCTATGATGTAACCAAATGACATTTTTTTTTGACAAAAAAAACAGAGAGGTAGATAATACGGATTTAATTAGTTTTGGCTGACTTGATGTACTTAAGTAGTAGAGTCCATTGTGTTTCTTAGCAAGTCCAATCTTCTTCCCTGAATCCTGGTCCTGAAATTCATAATAAGAAGTAAAAATGTAATACGACAAGTTAGATCTTGGGTGAGTTTGTGTATGGAAATAAGGTTTATGGATAAACGAGGAACATGGAAGACATTTTTTAGGACTAAATCTGAATTAGCCTGAACATCTCCTAATCTTGCTATTGTGGTTGTAGTACCATCGTCAACAGTGATTTTTTTACTACTTGGACAAGGTGTATAGGTTTAGAAATGGTTCAAACTGTGAGTCATATGGTCAGTGGCACCATAATCTAATATCCATGCATTCTTAAACTCATCACCAATGCATTTAATCTAAGAGAGATTGGTTCATTACCTAAGAGTGTTAATGAACACATACCTTGAGATGACGCTTGTGTACTGGGTTTTGCTGCTGGTTTGTCCATCGATCCTAGCAGGTTTTTCAGCTTCTCCATATCCTCTGTACTCAATCCTTCAAAACCCTAAGTTGGGTCCTGAACTGTCACATGAGCCTGCCCTCACATCTGCCATACTCGACAGATATAAAGCATAAAAAAAATTGAAGGCCGAAAGAAGAAAAAAAACCAGCTATAAAGGCTGAATAAAAAGGTTTTGGGAAAGTGAACCATTAAGAAAAGCTGCCCAAAACTCGTACTTCTAAAGGTTGTTCAAAAATAAAGGATTCCAAAAAATGTCCTAGGGCTCTGATACCATAAAGAAAAAATGATCAGAAAAAACTAGTCAAAATTTTTATTTTTTTAATGAATTAATTTGATACAGGCCTTTATTCATTTATATACATTCTCTCAGTATTAAAAAGGAAACATTCCTAACGAATATCTTAAGTTATAAGATCTGATTATACAGTTATAGTTAACTTTCTAAAATATCTATTTTTGCTTAAAAAAATTGATTTTTCAAAGATTTCCCACAGTTTTCAAGCCTATAGAAAACACCATACAGCCATCCAATATTGCTTAGCCCATTGATAATGAACCAGTACAATCGAGTGATGATGATCTACCAATTATCCTTAAGAAAAGAACCAGAACCTGTACAAAACATCCACTTTACCTGTTCATGACCTACCAAAACCTATCCCAAAGCCATAGAACCTTTCTTTGTAACCTTCACACAATCCCTATCCTAAGAAATCTATCTGAGGTAATAGGAGACAAGTGGGAGAATGTTATGAAAGTTAAAATGGAAGCTCTAAAAAAGAGTAAAACATGAGAGTTAGTCGAATTGCCGAAGGAAAAGAAGGTCGTTGGGTGTCAATGGGATTTTTCTATGAAGTACAAATCTGATGGTTTGATAAAAAGGTATAAGGAAAGATTTGTTGCTAAAGGGGGTACTTAAACTTATGGCATTGATTATCTTGAGACGTTTGCTCTGGTTGCAAAGATGAATATAGTAGGGTCCTGTTGTCATTGGCTGCTAATTTTAGGTGGAACTTACAACAGCTTGATGTAAAAAATGTTTTTCTTCATGGCAATTTAGAAGAGGAAATTTATATGGAGGTTTCTCCTAGTTCTAAATCTAAAGCAGGAATGATGTGTAAGTTGAAGAAGGCTCTATGGACTTAAGCAATCACTGAAGGCTTGGTTCAGAAGATTTACGAATGTAATGACTACTTAGGATATAAACAAAGCCAAGGAGACCACACTCTATTTGTAAGGCACTTAAAGTCAGGGAGAGTGACAGTGTTGTTAGTATATATAGATGATATTATTGTAACATGTACTGATACAAAGTAAATGCACAATTTAAAAGGGTGTCTTCCAGAAAAAATTGACATAAAGAGATTAGAAAGATAAAATACTTTTTGGGTATTGAAGTAACACGTTTAAAGCAGGGAATTTTTAATTCACGGTGAAAGTAAGTGCTCGATTTATTGAAGGAAATAAAGATTTTAGGCTGTAAACCAATTGATACACTTATTGAGTTCAATCACAGACTATGTGATACTTCAGATGATTATGTTGTAGATAAAAGGGTCTTATTAAAGACTTGTCGAAAGGTTAATCTATTTGGCACAAACGAGACCAGGCATCACATTTATGCTGAGCGTAGTTAGCCAATTTATGCACAATCCTAAAGAAATAAAGCCTAAAACTGTACACAGAATTTTGCATTATTTGAAGGGTAATCTTGAAAGAGGAATCTTGTTCAAGAAAGGAGGAAGCATGACTTTAGAAGTCTATACTGATGCAGACTATGCAAGACCATTAGTTAATAGGAGGTCAACCTTAGGTTATTGTACATTCCTAAGTGGAAACCTAGTGACCTAGAGAAGTAAAAAGCAAAATGTGGTTGCAAGTTCAAGTGCATAGTCACAGTGTAGGCCGATGGCACTAGGAATATGTGAATTACTTTAGTTGAAAATAGTTCTTAATGGAAAGGTCCAATGTGGCTATACTATGGTAATAAATTGACAATCACCACTGCACATAACTTAGTGCAACAAGATAAAACTAACCATGTTGAAGTGGATAGACAATTCATTAAGGAAAAACTCGACAGCAGGCTTATCTCTACTCCATTTGTCTAAATAAAGGATCAACTAGCAGATGTACTTACAAAAGAGCTACCGAGTAATGTGTTTCAAGATTTCATTAACAATCTTAGAATGGAGAATATCCATTCACCAAATTGAGGGGGAGTGTTGAATAAGATGATTTTGTTCCCTGATTTTTCGGGATACTATGGTGAACAATATCTGTCAATTATCCTATTTTCTAGGGTATATAGTGTAATAATCATATATATATTTCCTATGTAACTTATCAAGAACATAATATTGATTCTAATTCCAGAAAATTCAATTTTTGACATAACTACCTAATTTCTTTTCTCATTTTTGTAGGCTCAAAAGTCCAAAAAATGAAATGATGGTCTCGTACGCTTCGCGGACATAGGAAACAGGATAATATGGCTTAACTAAAGGAAAAAATCATGTCTCGGCAAGAGGTAAGGAATTTTCCATAAGAACTTTGAGCAAAGATCAGCAAACTCCCATGTTTTCTTTATCCTTGAATTGACAAGAAAGAAAAAGAGAAAAACCAAAGAGATATAGTAATGACTCTTTGCTGATGTTATAGTACCAAATCTGTCAATATCCATGACAAAGGAAATTTCACTCTTATTGGTTTCTATTTCAATTAAGTAAGAAAAAATGGCACATTAAATAGAGAATTCATTTAAATTCCTATTTTAAAATATTGGTTCTAATTTTTGTCCACCAATGTTATTATGTATTATTATTAATTTAATGCTTACTAGTATATCAACTTGTTTTGTTTCAGGACATACAGAAGACTACTGAGCCAAAGGTGTAAGTCCAAGAGCCTGGTAGCAATACTACTACCAGCAAGTCATCAGGTTCAAAGCCCACCCAGGTGGACAGCCCTTCTTTTTTGCTCTCTCCCACTGCATCTTCCAGCCAAAAGACATCCCTAAGCACCCATATTCACTCCAATGCTAGTAGGAACACTAAAAATTGGTCGTCGTCAACTAGTTCCCTAACACGGTTCCTAAACCATTATAAAGAAAAAGGTAACATGTACAGATTAAATCAAGTTGGTAGGTCTGCATCCATAAGGAAATTCAGAACTTTGAACTAAAGAAAGCATTTAGAATAGGCAATTGGTGATTAGGCAAAGTAAAATGATCAAGGGGTGCAAAGATATTGCAATTTTGAGTAATTTGCACTATTTTCTAATGGTTTAAATTGATATATAGTTTTTCATCCTAAACTTATCTTCAAGTGATTAAATATATTCATTGATGCATTTTTTTTGTCATACATGATTATTAAGTGCCTTATAGATCTTGAGGATTTACTAATTAGCTTGCTAATCAAAATTCAGAATATAAGATACTAAACTTTAGTTTATTGATAAGTGCCTTATTATTTTTTATACTTATCATGAGCATTTATTTTTCTTTTTATTTTATTTTATAAGATTTAATTGGATGAAAAATCAAAAGAAGCATAAATTGGTTAAGTTAGAGAATTTATGCAGGTTTTGAATTATAATAAGCTGATCTCGAAGAGTTTTAATTACACTAGGAGAAGTTGGAACAAAGTTTTACTTAGGTTAAGAGTTTGAAAGTTGAAGTAATTATCTTTGAAGATTTAGATAATTATGCTATTTATCTCTTGGATAAATAAAGAAAATCAGCCTACAAATTTAACTTTATAGCTACATTCAGAAAGAAGATTGCATATAACCTCTCAAAAGATCAAGATAAGAATTAGAGATCAAGTTTTGATTTTTATTTTAATAAATTAATGTAACTACCTTTATCCCTAGCTTTAGTTGAATTATTTCCCTATAAATAGAGAGGGGTTAAATGGTTTTGATTATCTCATTCTTTTTTTCTTTCTTTCTATTTTATTCATTGTTTTTTAAACTATGTCTTTCTAAGTTTTTTATTTGCTAGTAAAAAGATTTGCAAGCTTTGTATTATTCATCATGAGAAATAAATGAAATTATTTTCAAAGTCAATTTTTTACAAATATCTTGTGTTTTTCTATTTAAATGCATGGTTATATGATATTAACTTCTAGGGTGCATACTAGTAATTTTTTCACATTTAATCTATAACTAGTTTAATTAATCAAATACGTAATAGTTTGATTAGTTTCACATAAGTAGCAAATAACTTTAATGAGACGATCAAGTTTTTATTTCAAAAGCTATGAAAAATAAAAGTCTTTCTTAAATAAAGTTAGCTTTTGATTTTGTTAGATTGAATCAGTTAAACTTTTCTAGTTTTTAAAGCTATCTTTTAATTATATTCTAAAAGCTTCTTTTAAGGTAGTTAAATGATAAGGGTTAATTACCGTGCTTAACTTCGTTAACTAGGAAGTAAGGGAAAATAAGGAAGTCAATACATGTTTGATTCCATGGCTGATTTATTTGTTTAAAAAAATGCATAAGAGTTTTCAATGATTGATGATTATACATTAGTAAGCAATATTGATTTACTACCAAAGTCTTTTCATCGTTGATTCTTTTACTTAAACTATTTTTAAAGTTATTTTCATTTTGTTTTGAATTAAAAGCAATTTAAAACCCCTATTTACGTTTATTGTTTTCTTAACTAGATTCTACCATTTTCCTATCACTTCGTTTCTTTTCTTTCTATTCTTAAAATCAGTTTTGCAGTTCTAAAGGTCCTTATGGGATCCGACCTTTACTTCCCTACACTACAAATCTGAAATCAAGCTAAAGGAAGCAAGCATTATAAACGGGTAGCATCGACAACTACCAAGTTTTTGGCACCATTGCCAGAGACCTATTAGTTAAGTACAATTCTGATTTTGTTATTTCTTTTGTTAGATTTTATTTGTTCATTCATTCATTTTATAGGTATATGTCCTTTGAAGACACAAGGCTTCATAGGATAAGGCAATTCATTCAAGAAACTGAATCCTCCCCAAGCTTCAAAGCATTAAAAGCAATTGCATAAGAATCTTTTGCTTCTACATCCTCTCTAAATCAATCACTTCCAAAGATGCCATCCATCCACTTTTCGGCTTCTTCGAGTGCATCAAGAGTAGAAATCATGGCTGTTGAGCAGAATGTTCCGAAGTGCACACTACAAGAGCTTGCTGCTCTAAATATCATATCTTAACCGTTTGCATTAGATTCTTTTTAAAGTTTGATGAGTTCATGCATGGATTGAATGAGAATATGCTTGAATAATATGACTTTGCAAGCTAACTTTATTTTACTATAGGTGATGATCTTGAACACTTAGCATGCTAAATCTTGGTGATTATAAAACCCTTGTGACTTTTGAGCTTAAAAGATTGATTATCTTTGTCAATCTAATTTCTTTGTTGTGAGTAGCAATTCATGTTATTGTAACTCTAGAACTTGCTTTAAATCTTATTAAGATTACATTTGTTTACATGTAAGTATGAAAGTGATAAAGGCACCTAAGATAGAAACTACTTGAACTTAAATAGCCTACCCAGTAATTTATCCCTTAGTGAACCTATTTCAGCCTAATGTTAACTTTTCTTTGTTTAAACCATGTTTGAGCCTAAAAATGTAAGGCAAATTATTCTACCTATTATAGAGCATTTAGTTACATGTTTGAATTTTTTAAGAGAAAAATGTGAAAAGGGTGAATTCTTGAGGCTTGAGTTTAAAAAAAATGAAAAAAAAGTAGTTGGTATAGGAGTTATGGAATCATGTTGTGTTTGAAAGCTCTATGAAACAAATAATTGAATAAAAACAAATAACAAAATTAAAAGAAAAAAGTGTTCTCATATGATAAAATAAAATAAAAAAAGAGTAAATTTGATATTCAAAATGTCCAAAAGAGACTAAGTATATAGTTTGAATTTTGAAATTTAAAGTTACATTTTTTGTGATTCAACTTTGTGCTCCACTAGTTTCTTTATCTTAAATTACCCTTTGTTTATCCATTCTTTATTGCTACCATTCCTATACCTTAGCCCTATTACAACCATGTTAAAAACCTTCTGATTTATCTTAGCATGCATTATAAGTGATGAGATGAGATGAACAAACAAGCATATGGTAGTGCATATTCATGGATTACATTTGAGAGAAACACTAAGTCTAAACACTTGTGTGATATTGAGTGCACATATATTGAGAATAGCCAAGATAAGTATAATGAGTTGTTCATAGAAATCTCTTATCTAAGATGGGTATTAATTTTATGAAAGAAATTTTATTCTTGCTATATTTTTTTGTTTTTGACATGTATGAATTTTCAAAAGCTTTGGAAAGATTTAGAGTTTTATTGTATTTAAGATTAGTTTAGGTTTAGTTTGCTAGAAGACTAGCAAAGTCTAAGTGTGGGAAAATTTGATTAGTGTCTAATTTTATATAAATTATTCTTCTATTTTAATTTTTCCTATTTTTTTTATGTTTATGATAAGCATTTATTTTTCTTTTTTTTTGCAGGATTTAATTGGATGAAAAATATAAAAGAAGAAGAAATTGGCTAAGTTAGGGATTTTATATGTTTTGAATTCTAGTGAGCTGATCTTGAAGAATTTTAATTACACTAGGAGAAGTTGGAAGATAAAATTTTACTGGGTTAAGAGTCTGAAAGCTGAAGCAATTATCTTTGAAGTTATAATTATGCTATTTATCTCTTGGATAAATGAAAAAAATCAGCCTACAAATCCAACTTTATGGCTACATTCAGAAAGAAGATTACACATTACTTCTCAAAAGATCAAGATAAGATTAGAGATTGATTTTTGTTTTTTTATTTTGGTAAATTAATGTAACTATTTTTATCTTTAGCCTTAGTTGAATTTTTTCCTTATAAATAGAGAGGGGTTAAACAGTTTTGATCATCTCATTCTTTCTCTCTACCTCTTTATTTTATTCATTGTTTTCCAAGCTATGTCTCTCTAAGTTTTTTTATTTAGTAGTAAAAAAATTTGTAAGCTTTTGTATTATTCATCATGAGAAATAAGTGAAATTGTTTTCAAAGTCATTTTTTAAAAAATATCTTGTGTTTTTCTATTTAAATGTTATGGTTATATGATTTCAACTTCTAGGATGCATACTAGTAGTTTTCTCGTATTTAATCTAGAGCTAGTTTAATTAATCAAATACATAATATTTTGATTAGTTTCACATAAGTAGTAAATAACTTTAATAAGGATGATCAAGTTTTCATTTCAATAGTTATGAAAAATATAAGTCTTTTTTAAATAAAGCCAGCTTTTGATTTTGTTAGATTGAATCAGTTAAACTTTCCTAATTTTTAAAGCAATCTTTTAATTATATTCTAAAAGCTTCTTTTAGGGTAGTTAAATGATAAGGGTTAATCATAGGGCTTAACTTAGTCAATTAGAAAGTAAGAGAAAGTAAGAAAGTCAATACATGTTTGATTCCATGGCTGATTTATTTGTTTAAAAAATGCATAAGAGTTTTTAATGCGATGATGATACATTAGTAAGCAATATCGACATATTACCAAAGTCTTTTCATCGTTGATTTTTTTTTTTATTTTAACTATTTTCAAAGTTATTTTCAATTCATTTTAAATTAAAGCCAATTTAAAACCTCTTATTTACTTTTATTGTTTTTTCTCAAGTATATTCTACCAATTTTCCTATCACTTCATTGTTTTTCTTTCTGTTCTCAAAATCAGTTTTGCACTTCTAGGGGTCCTTGTGGGATATGACCTATTCTCAAAGAAGTGAGAATTATAAATGAATAACATCGATAACTACCACTTATTTAAAGTTTATAGCCTGACATGATCGAATTTTTAGTTTTCGGTAGAAAACAAGGAAGAATATACTTGCACTAAGCATGAGGACGTCATTGATTTTAGGATAGTTATGCCAAAACATTCCCTACTCTCTATATATAAGTTCTTCTATTCATTAATTTTGATCAAAGAGGCAAAATAGTTCAAAATTTACTAGCTAGAATAGTTTTGAATCAGACAGTTATGCTAGATCAGAATTTTAATATCTTGGATAGAAGTTTAAGAACTTGAGCCCTTATCCATTAGAAAGAAAGGTGCGGTATTTGCCAAGTAAGGTATATATATCCCTCATCCACATTCAACTCTTTGAAAGAAAAATGCAATTTCCATTTAAGGCATGCTTCATATCAACTAACTCAAGGCCACTTCTTGGATGAAGATTACAGGTAATTCTTGCATTTGATATATAGAAAGAAAGAATTAAAGGATTATCTGGCCTAGTGGAATGGAACAACTATTTTTATGAACCAAACATGAAATCCATGCTTTTTAGTTTCAGTTAAAAAAAAACCCATTACAGTCCAATTAATTACACATATAAAATTAAACTTGAAATTATATATATAACAAAATATAAAATCCTAACACAATGTTAAAACCTCATTCATGGAACTCAAACAAGAAAGGATAAAAAAATCAAATCCTTGATTGAATTATATTTTTGTGTTTTTGGGAATAAATATATGGTTTGGTTTCTTTCATTCACTAAAACAATAGAAACAAAACATGAATCCTAGATTTAGTTCAGTTAATTTGCAATCACCTTTAAGAGATAACTTTTAATAGATTTAGAAGTAAAATATCGACAATCCCTTTATCTTATTCTTAAGTTGCAGCTGTCAAAAAAAATTATAGTAGTATATAATTAAGCATGCAACCTTGTTAGAATTTGCGTAGTGGTTGTCACTTTCAATCTTTAGTTCCATCGAATAAACATATATGGTTTTTCCTTAACTTGCCATGTATATCACAAACACTTTAACCGTATATGTCGTTGTTTGATTTTCTTTCTTTATTGCATGCTACTTCAACAATGCCCTTTTGATATTAGTGGCTTTGTGGCCCTGTTTAGCTTGGGGCTTGCCATTGTTAATCAACACACAATTGTTAATCAAGGTAGCTAAATAATGATCAGAGATATAAATTCATACTATGTTATAAAGTCTGGGACTTATGGAATGAGAATTTTGAATTTGAAAGGAATATTATTTGAAGAGAAGATATATGAAAAGGTGTGATTATCAACTAAATTATATATTCCTTGCATAAAATATGTAAATCGACATTTGCATTTTAGTATAAAAGAGGTCGCAACTTGGAGGTAAGAAAAGAGGCTTTAGATGTTGGAATTTGAATTTGAACTTGTTAGATGCTACCTTTTAAAAATAGTTGTATAAACTATTTTTTTCTGAGACTCATTGATATTCGGTAGCCACATTGAGCCTTGATTATTTTAGAGTCAAGCCGGGTTAGACCCCAAAAGCTCTTCCAATGCCTATTTTCTCTATTCACAAAGACTCGAAACCAAAACATTACTTAAGAGACACCGAGCTCCTTTCTACTCGGCCCCACAGGCCTTGGTAAACTAATTTAATTCTTGAGTTCAACTTAAAATAATTTTTGAATAAAAACTACTTTGGATATTGAGCAATCTTAATTAGTGAAACAAATACCTTAATACATATATTGATTCTGAAACTTTGCATATGAATTCTTACAAATACAGAAGATAATATAATAAGGCTCCGTTACGATTACATGAGAGGTACAAATCTTTGTAAGACTTTAAATTAGGCTAAGTCGTTTTATTCCTAGCCTACAAATTTTCTAGTTATATCTTCCACTTTGGTTGTTTGATAATATTGATCACGAATTATGATCAAACCAAAACTATACTTGATTAAAATCATGCATATGTCTTCAGATTTTATTTTTTTTTAATACAGTAATAGTAAAATTTTTTAATTCTACAAGAATCAGAGGCTTCAAAATATCCCACTTTTTAAATACATTCAAAAAGGTATATGTTCTCCTGTTAATATCGCTTATAGAGTTTAAAAATTTCACTATCCATTTAAGTTTTTGAGAAAATGAAAAGTTCTTGCTTCTTTAATTTCTCTCTTAATTTTCATTGCCTATCCCTTGATTCTTTAAGTAATCTTGCCTACTTGTGGAGAGCAATTTTTGTCACTCAACCTCCTAGTGACTAAAGGTGCTCCTAGGTACCTAAATGGAAGGGTGCCTAGCTTGAAACGTACCTTTACAACAATTTCCTGTCTCATTTCTTCAGTCATTCTTGAGATGTACATCTTGCTCTTGGAGCAATTCAGTTGCAAACCAGATATCAAGTAAATATTTTCTAATATTTTAGTGATAGCCTTCACAGATTCAACTTTTCCTTTGGTGAAGATTAGCAAATCATCTATGAAGCTCAAATGTGTTAGATAAGAGTGAAAACTCCGTGAATAGCAGTTGTGTTCAAAAGGTAGGACAACACAATAAAACTCCATGGGCTTCTTGCACTTGGAAGTGTTCAAGTGTTGAACACGTGTTTGATACAGACACAGCTCTGACACATGAAAAGATGCATGAACATGAAAGAATACATCAAACATATAAAAATAAAACCCAAACATGATTGAACACATCTGTGCATGTAATGATTTTTTTTTTTTGCATTTTTCTCTAAAATATGAAAATAACAATGAGTAATTTGATTCTAATGAATATTAAGGTTTAAGTTTTTCAATTTAAAAAAAATTAAAAAATTATTTACATGTTAATATCTAATTGAAAAGTATCAATTTTATATTTTTATTGTTTATTATTATAAAAAAATATTTTTTATTTCCATGTCTTACTGTATCTTTATATTAATTTTCTAAAAAATTCTGTATTACTTATTCATATCGTGCCGTATCCATGTTACATGTCCTATCCATGCCTTTTAGGTCTATATTTGCAATAGAAGTGAGAATTCAATGCCAATTTAGTAAATGCAAAACTAAAGCAGCCCTTAACAGAAAATTAATCATACCAAGCTGAATCTAATGCAACATTGCCAATGAAACAAACAAAAGTTAGATTGTTTCTTTCAGCTTTAACAAAGCTTTAAATTGCGGTAACTGCAAATCACATTTATCATAATTATTGATGTAATGAATGTTATAATAATTAATTATAACAAATATTATTATTAAATATTGAAGATAAAAAAATCAAATTTCAAAATAATGAGGGATCTTTAATAAGCATTCCACTCTATAAAAATGCTGAATTACAAACATCAACTTGGGGAAAATTTTTCCTCTTTAATATTAATAATAAAGGCTTTTGGCTATTTGCCAACATGATCAGCTATTTACATATTCCACATGATCTTGCCCCTAATAAAGATATGATCATGAACAAAATAATACAACATTCTTATGAAGGTTAAAAAAAAATTTTACCAACTGTCATCATTTTCCAAATGCAAATTTCATGTTGAAATTTGATTCAACAGCTCTACAACTTGATTCATGGCAGGCCTTTCTTTCGATAGTTCGTTACAACACATACAAGCAATTCGAAAATACTCCTTAACCTCATCTTCGTTTAATCCATCCCTTGGAATCTTTTGATACACCATCTCAATTTCTCGATTTTGAGCAACCATTTGTCTAGCCCACTCCACCAGTCCCAAGTCTTTCCCCTCGAACTTCACAGGCCAGTTCGGGCGGTTTTGCGTGGCAATCTCGATCATCAATATTCCGAAACTATAAGCATCCGCCATAACTGTCGCCGCTGTGTTCCCTTCCCGGTACTCCGGTGGCATGTAACCCATTGTCCCGGCAACTTGCGTGGACACGTGTGTATGGGCCTCTTGGACATGCCGAGCTAGACCAAAATCAGCAATATGAGCCTCGAAATCTTTGTCTAACAATACATTGCTAGCCTTAATATCTCTATGGATAATAGGCGTATCAAGGCCATGTAAGTAAGCCAGCCCATTAGCTATCCCACGAACTATCTTCTTCCTCGTATTCCAACATAACAACCGGTCAACCGAGTTTTCATGTCCCTCATCGTACATCAATTGGTCCAGACTCCCTCTCTCAATAAACTCATAAATCAAAACCCGATCAACACCCGATGAGCAAAAGCCAAGAATCTTAACGATGTTTGCGTGTCGAAGCGTACCTAGGGTTTCCATCTCAGCTCGGAATTCTCGGAGGCCCTGAAAAGCATTCGGGTCGAGCTTTTTAATAGCTACGGTGACTCCATTAGAGAGAGTAGCTTTGTAAACGAGGCCGAAGCTGCCGTCGCCAACGATGAGGTCGGAGGAGAAGTTCTTGGTGGCGGAGGCGAGTTCTGCGATGTCGATATGGTTAAGAGAGGGGTCAAAGGCGGCGCTGTCGCATGTGGTGAGCTCGGCTGGTTTAGGGGCAGGTCGGGTTCCGATTAAAGATCGGGTTTGAGGAGGGCCTGGGCGGGTGGGATTTTTGGTTGATCGGCAGATTATGAGGATGAAAGCTAAGATTACAGACACTAAAAAAAAGCTTAAAATTGCGGCAACAACAGCTTGAAGACTTCCATCCATTGAGAAAAAACCCCCAAAATTATTATAAAAAAATTAGGTGAGAAGACGAAGAAAAAGTGAAGAAGAGGGCGGAGCAGCCATGAGAGAGAGAGAGAGAGAGAAGGGGGGTATAGGGGAGGCTTCGTTTTTCAATTATGGGAGAGGGGGCATGGAAAAGGTCAATCGTGGTAGAGTCGTGGAAACAACGAGTCAAGCGAAGAGAGGGAAGGATACAGTGTTGGTGATCTCAGAAGAAGAAAATGGGTAAACGAATGGGAAGACTTTCTAAATCTAACTGATCTGACTGTGACCCTGACTGACCCATTTGTTGAGTTTTCTTTGGCCATTCTGGGTCCCACTTCGCCGTGAATTTGGTGTTGTCGGAATTTTAGGTGAAAATTACAAGCCCCCACCCCCCCCCCCCAAAAAAAAGGAACATTTTTGCTACGATAAGATACTTTTCGCCTGGAAAATTATTGTTGGAGTTACCGAGCAGTGCATAGAGGTCTTCTCGTGTCGATCCATCCGTAAAATCATATTATTCATATTTTATTATTTATAATTAATAAAAAATTTAAAAATTATTTTTATAATTAAATTTAAATAAAAATATTTTTAAAAATTATTAAATATCAATTCAACTCAAACTAAACATATTTAAATAAATAAAACATTTATGAAAAATATGATCCGAATAGAGTAAACTTGTCTAATTAGATATATATTTTTATATTTATGTTTTATAAGAAATTTTTAATTTTTATATATGGACTTAAACGTAAAATTAGTATAATTTTTTTAATATTTGCAAAGATAGCTTATAATTTTCAATAAATTTTTAAAAATTTTGTATTTTAATATCCACGTACATAATGAAGCCTAAGAGCAAAAATTCTCTTTATATTAAAAAGTAACTAAGACATCCACCGCTACAAATACAAATGAAATCAAGTTGAGCAAAATCCGTTTGTTATAAAAAAATTTAAAGTACGAGTTTGAACAAATTTTATTTTTATATTTTAATTTAAATTATAATTTATTTGAAAATTTTGATTTTAACTTAATAAATTCAATTAAATTCATCAAAATCATAATATAAATATTAAATATTATATTTTTTTATCATTTACTTGTTTATACTAAATATATTAAAATATATTTAAAAATTAAAAAAATTCCATGTCGCTCTTAAATCTCTTGAGTTGAATATTAAAATATGGAAACTTAATTTGATTTATTAATTGCGTAATTCGAGTTTGATAATTAACGAGGTATTCATTTACCCTTCAAATCTCCATTTTTTTGTATTAAATTTGACAGGAGTTTATTAAGATATAATTATTTATTTTATTGCATGATAAAATTAGATTTATATTTGAATTTTAAATTCTTTTTGTGTTTTAATTGTAAAAGCAATTATTTTCTTTTTTCATGCATTTTTATTTTTTATATTGTAAGGAGAACGAATTAAAAGTGTAATCCTAGTTTTTTTAAAAAAAGTGATTTTTGTTATAAAATTTCCTTCATTGGTTTTTCATTATCTTATAAAAAGCTCACTTAATTAGACACTAATTAAGGATTAATATTTTCTTTTTTACATTAATTTTACAAAAATAAAAAATTAAAATTAATTATACTTTTTTCTATATATAGGTATATCCCATAATTAATATCACTTTTGATATTTTTAGAAAATATATAAATTAAAATCTTTTGAGCGTAATCATAAAATTTTATTTGACATAAATAAAATGAGTTTAATTAACTAATTTTTAGTGATAATGATTAAAAATTTTTTAATTATTAATTTTAAAAAAATTATATTTAAGGCACCTGAATTCAAAAGATATTGCGTTAATTAAATGTCTTTTTATAAATATAATTTTAACCTTATTTTTTAAATAAAATATATTTGTTTTTACGTTAAACTTTTGAAAAAAGCGACATGGACGGAGAAGTAGCACGTGGTTGCCATTGCTACGGTGTAATGAGCGCACGTTGCCAACAGCCGGCAGCTGTCCACAGTCATTAGCTAACTTCCAAAGCCCCAAACGTAGAGTTTTTCTAGCATTGCTTAGCATCATTATTTGTACGACTTTAAAAGTAAAAATTATATTTTATTATAAATGTAATTGTGTGTATCAAAATATTTTAATTTTTATATTTAAAAATATAATTTGATAACTTAAATAAAAATTAAAAAAATAAAATTTTTAAAATTTTAAAATTAATTTTTAAATAAAATTATTTTATTTATTTTATTTTTTAAATATTTTAATTTTTATAATATTTTTAAAATAATATTAACTAATTAAAATTTTTTAAAATTATATTTTTTATTACACTTTTTAAATATATATTTTGTTAATTTAACTTTCTTTTGATCGAAGTTGTTTTCCACAATGATGTTAAACTAGCCTTC
>JBBYHM010000020.1:703987-737024 GCA_038381775.1 Adansonia rubrostipa | reverse complement strand
AAAAAATAAATCTATTTAAAAAAAACTACCTTTTTTATTATTAATATTTTTTTAAAGGGTTAATGCCATAATGGTCTTTGAACTTTAACAAATTTGTAATGTAGTACCTCTACTTCTAAAATGTCGATGATACTTGTATTTCTTCGTCTATTAACATAGCACTTGGCATTAACTCTGTTAATTTTTGTTTTTAATTTCCTGACATGTGGCCGCTTTATTTTATTAAATTTGCTGCAAATAAAATTGAATTTAAAAGAGTTTATAATTCGATAAATTTATAAATTTGTAAAAGAAAAAAGTTCTTGTCAACCTAATCCCCAATTGATTTAACTTGATTCCCAGATCTTCCCCCAAAATCTAACAAATTTAACTTGAAAACTTCCATTTATTAATGAGAAAACCTTTAATTCCATACCAGCGATTGTTATTGCTATGCTCCTGCGGTTGCCGCTGCTACTGTGGCTGCCTTTGGTTCTTCCATTGATTGTAGTCAATCTACCACTCTCACTCTCAGTCAACCCTGATCTCTTCTTCCACCACTCTTTGTCTACATCCTAACATCGATGGCTTTGGAGAAACTTTAGATTATGATTTTTATCATACTCATTCTTCTTCTTCTTCTTCTTCTTTTTTGGACCTAAGGAAATTAGAAACACCTTTTTCAGAAGAAACCTTCATTATCTATGCCATTATCTTGTTGACTTAATCCTAATTTTTATTAAGTCAATTTATTCCCTTTTAATTCTAATTAACCATAAAAATTATGGTTTTGACATTGATATTTATGAGGTTTAACGAACAAACTTGGTGCTTTTGGACTTGAAATTTAAATGTTGATTAGGATCATTGGTCTAACACGAAGGTTTTAAAGATTATACTTAAAACTCCTTTTAAAAATGAAAAAGCCTATTAACATATAAATATGGGTTTGTATTAAATTAATTAATGTATATATTTATAAATTATTAATGAATTAAATAATATTAGTTTATTTAAAAATTTTAAAGTAAACGCAGATAAAATTTATTTTTAATGATATGACATTATTTGTCAGTATATTATTAAATATAAAATCCATTAATTTTTGAAAGTCCTTCAATTCAAAGAATTACAAACTTATTACAATTTTTCTATAAGCACGTTAAAAATTCAAAGCCATGGCAACACACAATGAGTATATTTTTTAATATTTTTAATCCATTCGTAACTCTTTAACCTCTATTTAAATCACATGTCTAAAGAAGATATTAAGAATATAAACTTTTATCGTTCAATAAGCTTACGTTACATTTGCTAAAAGAAAGGAAAGATTAGTTATATTTATAAAGAACCAAGGTTTGTTTGGTTGTCCGTCCAAACATACGCTTAATACAAGCACATGAACATTAAACATACTACCTTACAAAATGTATCACACAATTTTACTCTCATAACATCATCACACAAACACATACTCTTAATAAGAGTAGTCTTGCCTACTCTCATGAGATATCTAACTCCCAATGCATATACTCACCCATTAACACTTTTCTCTCAATTTAACCTCTTTCCAATCTTGTAAACCCTATCATTTTTTTTGAGGTTCTTTTCTAATAACATTTGTTGTTGAGATGAAACCGATTTTAATACAAGGGTAACTCAACAAGTAAGATTAAAAAATTAAATCATATTTTTATTTTTTAAAATTAAATTTTATTATTTTTTAATATATCTTAAAAAGGTTGGGTCATCTGATTAATCATTCTCGTGAAATTAATCATTCTCGTGAAATTTAAAATTTACTAATGGAATCAAAGCTTAATTCAATTAGTTCTTACAAATCTTTTGTAAAATAAATAAATAATAAAACCTTCGAGTAGATGGGATAATTTATCTTATTGAGTTTAAAAATGAAATATTTGACCTGCAACTAGTTGTAAATGGTGTTATATTGAAGAAAAGGAACACTTTTCTTCTACAATTTAGAGAAAAAAAAAACATTTTTAAAGAAGGATAATAGATCTTATTGAATAAAACAAAAGATGTTATTTGATTTTCTCCCTTAAACTAGTACCGAAAATACCATCTGATCCGAGCAATGGCCATCAGCCATGAAGTAATGTTGGCCAGGCTCCGTCAGAGTGATTGTGCTGTGCCCGCTTTTGTCGAAGAATTTAGCATTAGTTGCATTGCAAGCGATGAACTTAAATTGTGTCACCTCTGCCACGCTATAATCTTTGGTAGCATCATAGTTGAACACTATTAGATCAACAAAGAAACAAAAAAAAAAAAAAAAAAAAAAGCAAAAAATGTTAGTTACTTTTTCACACTTCACTCTATTTTATTAATACAATATTTCCTAAACATAAAACTTCAATAAATTTGAGATTCAAATTGTAATATTTACAATTTTTTTAATTATTTTTAACAAAAATATTGTATGATAAATAAACATACCCAAAGTATCACCTAGCTGAATGGATTTGCTTCGAACCCAGCTATAATAATTAACAAGCGGCCTCCAACCAAGCTGGTCACCAACTGTGTACTCGGCAGCCAAACTTGACCTTACATGGCATAGAATCAGAATTAGGGCCACGAATTTGACAGCGGAGCTTGCCATCTGGTGCATGCTTAAGTGAAAAAGGAGAAATATATAGAGAGTGGAGAATAATGGTCTAAAAAGGATGGCTGGTTTTATAGTGGGCAATGGGCTAAGGGGGAGGGGTGTTGTTGGACAATGCTTCTTGTGCCTCTTTCACATTTTCATTTGGTTTTATTTTGTTCCATTTCTGGTTCTATTGTAATTAATTTTAGTGCTTTCTTAGCCATCAATTAATTGAATGGTTTTTAGGAGGTAACTGTATGTTTGGAAAGTTTATTATCATAAAGGGCAATACATAATCTAGATTGATTTTTTCCCCTAATGGATTACTATTTCAATAAAAATTGAAGGAATATTTGGCATCTTTTGATTATGTATTCCTTCTACACTCTTTTTTCATTATATATTTCAATAAAATGGAAATTGTAGCTGAAAAAGCAAGGATATCTGGGTAAATATTTTTTTAAGGGCAAGTCAAGCTCAATTCATGTAGTAAAGCATTCAAATTAGAGTACGATGATCCACCCTCTTCCATAGCCTTCTTGGCCATATCTTTCACTGCCCTAGCCCGGCTTCTTATTTCCTGAGCTTCTTTGCCTACAAATAACCGAATCACTGTCCTTTCTATATCTTGTTTGGTTACCGAGAATTTCGTGCCATCCACCCATCTAGTCCATTCTTTGGCTCCAACATCGACACCAGTCTTCAAAACATCCGTAACCATCTTCTCATTGCAAAATTGTTCTGCATAGAGAGGCCAAGTGAGCATTGGTACCCCAGCAGTGATGCTTTCAATTGTTGAGTTCCATCCACAGTGAATCATGAATTCTCCTATAGCTTCATGATCAAGAATCAGAACCTAGGAGCCCATCCTTTGATTATCAAACCCTTGGCTTTCACCCTCTCCTCAAATTCTTCAAGCATCAAGTAATCTTGTTTCTCTTTGTTCTTGACAACCCAAATGAAGTCCTGACGGAAGCTTCAAGAACCTTGGCTATCTCATTCAGCTGAGAAGCTGAAGACCTGAATAAACTTTCAAAACATATGTAGAGGACGGATTTGGGTTTCTTTGAGTCTAACCATCTTGAACGCTCGTGTCTGTCAATGGAGGCTGCATTTCCTCTCTGGGCTTTATCATCGTCGTCCTTGTTGCTAAGTGAAACGGAGCCAATGTGCCATGCCTTCCTTCCCAAAACTTTAGTGTAGTGTTCTAAGTAAGCTGGTTCCAGCTCGTAGAAACTATTTATGGTTAACTCCATAGCTTGTCTGCTCTGATTCTAATGCTTGATTCATCATCTTAGTCTTCTCATTATCCACTACTTTCAAATAACTTGGAAACTGTCGTCTTGTAATCTTTATTTGGTCTGGAAGACCAGGGACGTCAAAGGGTTCAAAATCAGATGCTATCATTTTGTAGGGTTCATGGCGTATTAAACTCTCGAAGACAGAAAGAGAAAAGCAGCTCGTCCCATGAAAAACCAGCCCTGGGATCCTAAACTTGGCAGCAACATCTGTAGCGCATGGAAGCATCAGTCAGCCACAAGGCAATCCGGGCGGCATTCTTTTAGGACCTGATCGAGTGGTCTTTAAAAATGGTTAAGGGCCTTAGAGAACTTGGAAGACACTTCTGGTGAAATGACGGAACTCACATTCTCGCACCCTTCAGGCAGGCCTTCCTCAGCTGAAGGAAATTTGATCAAGTAAATACTAATTTCAGACCCCGAATCTCTCTCTTTTAGAATCATTTTATCACTGAGAGAAGCATTAAGGCGAGTTGTAACAATTGCAACCCTAACGCCGTGCCTAGCAAACAATCTGGCAGCGTCCACCGTTGCGATCAAATGGCCATAGAAAAGTTGTGGGAAAAGCAGGATTTGAAGCTGACTTGAAATTGAGGCGATCGATATGACGAGGTTGAAGCCAAGATGAAATGACTGTAGGAGCTGCAAGAAGGATACCACAGGGGAAGAAACAGTGGCAAAATTAATTTGTAATTTTGGAAGCTCAGCTTTCTTTTATTTTATATATACGATGTAAATGAAAGCAAAGACAGCAAAATTTATTATTATTATTATTATTCAATGATATAAAATGAACCTAAAGTTTAATTAACGAGTTTAGTTCGTATATTAACTTTAAAAGATAATATTTAATAGATTTGAATTTAAATTTTAACATCTGTAATTTTTTTTCAATAAACTTGCTTTGAATATGAATTTTGAGAAAATGGATAGGCCCGAATTAGTGTTTAATAATAAATTAAAATATATGTATTTAAATTTAATTATAAAAATATATAAATATGAATATAAAAATAATATTTTAATAATATAATGAATAATGAAATAAATTTTGATATTGATCTGAGCTCGATTCGATTTAAAGTTAGATAAACAAATTTAAAAATTTTAAATTATAACTCGATTCATGAAAAAATTTGATTCTAAATTATAATTTTATGTAAAAAAAAAATTACATAAAATCAGGTGGATTGACATGCGCCAAACAGTGAGTCATTAAATTGTTGGTGACTTGGGCAGAAAGTTGCTTCATTAGGAATCTTTTATTGAAATAAAAAAACAAAAGAGCAACGACGTCAGGTCCTTATCCAATGTTTTATTCTTTCCTCGTATGAAACTCACTTGTTTACTTGCTCGACAAGGAACTGTAAAAAAAAAAAACAATTGCCAGCAATCTTTATCTCATTTGGATTTATAGTTTAGTATATACAGTAGTAAATCGGTTTCTTCAAACAGCAGTGATCAATGTAGGTTGGCTAAAGAAACTTAAACCCAATTTAAAAGCTAACATGTAAATCGAAAAATCTAATAAGATAAACAAGTCAAACTAAAGTACTAAACGTAGGTAATACGAGACTTTTGACGTTCTCTCTGGACGGCATTCCTGGTGCAAACAATTGTAGAGTAGGCAACCTAATAAGACCGGTAAAGAGTTTCACTCTGCTATTAAGTTAAATTGAGAGATCAGGTATCTTAAAAGTTTAAGTTGACAAGAATGAGTTCAATTATTATATTTAAGTTTTAAAATAATTTTTTATTTGTAAGTCAAATATATAAATAATGAATTTGTTTGCGAATTTCAATTAAAAGAAAGTCGATTATTATTAGGTATATTGATGGTAAAAGTTTTTTAACTTTACAAGTGAGGTTAAAAAATTACCATATATGTTTACTATATATTTTAAAAAATAAAGAATAAAATAAATAAAATATGCGACGGTCTTTTAACTTCGCTTATGAAGTTAAAAAATCTCTGCCATTGGTATATCAAATAATTATCCACAAAATACAAATTAAAAAAAATTAAAACAACAACTCACGATCAATTGTTTCGAAGTTGGATCGTTAATATTTAAGCTGCAACTTATGCAATGATATCAGGGTAAAGAGTCTTGAAATGTCCAAAAATTACTTACTACTAGGTTAAAGAAAAATTGTCTGATATCATGAGTTGAGAAATAAGGCAAACATTCATTTGTTTTGTTATTGATTTTGTTAGAAAAAGAGAAAAATGTAAATCAGTTCTGTTGACCATCAGAGGAGGGTGTGCATGACCATCAAATTAGTATTAAATATTTTCAAGTAATTACTCAGATTAATCTATAAGCCTATTCAGCTGTAAAAGCACCTCAATTTCCCACCTTAAGAAGATGTTTGAGTTAGATCACGATATGAATAAAAAATTGTTTTATAATTTAAAATAATATTTAAAAATTATTTTTTATTAATATTTATAAATAAATTTAAAAAATAATATTTTTATTATTTAAATATTAATTTAAAATGTGTCGGATCTTTCGGATTAAACAAACTGCTCAGTTCATGAGCAAATCTATCCAAAAGTGAGTTATATATCAACTATCCAGTTTGAGTTTACTAAAAATACATTAAAGCATCGCCAATTGTTCACATTTTAAACTTTTTACAGTAGCTTCTATCATGCCTTCCATGATCAGCTATGAGGTCCTCATTCCAGTTAAAGATGGTAACAATCATTAGATCAGACCAAATCGGAATTGTTACAAAGTTCCTTTACCATGTCATCCGAATGCAAATATTAGTACCAATTTTAACGTCTATAATCACAGCCAAATTACAAGGACATACATCTTTCTTGTAAAAAATATTGGTTTGGGAAGTAAAGGCAGGAGATGATACATACCCCTTTAAGGTTTTTTTTTTTTTTTCCTTTTAAAAAAGTTTTTTTTTACCTTTAATCAATAATTTCTACGATATTAAAAAATATTATAATAATTATGATTTTTTGAAATATTTAAACCCTTAACTAGTGCTTATAGATATTAGTTTAACATTTAGCCATTAATAAAAGACAATATGCATTTTCCATATTGTAATAATAACACCGGTAGTGTTTGAGTTAAATGCAACAGAAAAAGGAACCAATAATATGACCCATGCATTGCCAAGACATAAATGCTTAATACTACGGACGTAGTGCCCGGCAGTGCTCCCGAAAACCTGGGATTTTTACACAGAATTATCATTGTATCTTAACGTAAACATCCCAAAATCATTAGCAATAAGTTTGTAGCTGTAACATCCATACATCGTTCACCAATATCATAATCATTCATGCCCAACATGCCAAGTTCAATAAGCGAAATATACTTACTACTTGACCTACAAACAAGGTTAACAAAAATTAAATCAAGAGTTAAACTGGTAAAACCTAAGATCATTGGTCTGATTAGTTAAATCAATTGATCTGATTAAATTATTTAGAAGTTTAAGTCTCATCATTCATGATAAAATTGAAAAATAATAAAAAATATATATAATATCAGTTTTTATTGACTTTTTACTGGTGCCAGACCGGACAGACCTCTAGGTACCAGTTGAACCAATCCAAACGAATGATCTGATCTTTTTCATTCATGGCTAAGAGAGATGCACAGCCCTCTTGGAAAATTCAAAAATACGCAAACTCAAAGTATGCAATATGTCCTCTTATATCATCAGAATCAATTAACAGGGGCAAAATTCAATGGCACATACAATCATTTGTGTCAAAAAAATAAAATTAAAGAAAAGACAAGAAAGCTAGTCGATCACATTGTGAGTTCATCACCAATTTCAGTACTCCAATCCAGTATTTTCGTTGCATCAAAGATTTGAACCTGAGCAGCAGAAATATACATTAGAAGAAGGGGCATTGATGGATAAGCTAGTGATTCAAATGGAGGTCCCTCAATCCGCAAACACCCTCTTAAAGTAAGATATCAAAGGCTCACTGGGGCTATTGCATAACGCTTAACGAATTTTCAATGCGTTGAATGAGCTGATCAGCACTAAAGGCGCCCTCCTGATGATCAGAACTCAAACATGTCAAAAACAATTTACATTGAAAAAAAGATAAGTTGGACATGAATTTAGGAACATCAAAAACTAATTTGAAGGGGAAATTGAAATTCAGCAGTTACAACATTGCATATAATTGGTGCAGTCCATTAAGGGGATTAACTGCAAAGATCATACAGAATGAACCTCCTATACTAAGCAATAAATGTCCACTCCATTGGTTAAAGACCAAGTAGCCTATACAAAAGCCTGAAAAGAACATATTTGGCCTGAATGATTCACCATTACCGATGAACCGTCAGAGGTATTTTACAAATGTCTCATAAAGTAAACGCCATGTTTTTCTAATTTTTTAGGCTGGAAGCTGTCTGAATCCGATCACTCACATAAAATAGATGGCTTGAGTTTAATCTAATTTCATTACAGCCCATACCATTACAAGCAATCATAACGTTTTCATATTGCAAATTTCAGCCTGATTGTGCTTTCACCGTCATAAAACACTGGTTAAGTTTCTAAGAAAATGAACATAAGTATACTAAATCAACTTACAAAGCGATCCAAGGGTTTCCCATCTTTAAATATGATGAAAGTGGGCAATGCTTGTATTCTATATTTATCAGCAACGCTTGGGTACTTCTCGGTGTCAATTTTCACAACCTGAATCTTATCTTTCAGAGTAGCACTCACTTGATTGAGGACTGGAACCATGAATTGACAAGGTCCACACCTACAAAATCAGACCTTCTTTCATAGAATTTCAATCCTTGAATCAAAAAAAAAAAAAACCTAAATTTTCATTAAAATTTAAAACCATAATTTAATCGACTAAGAAATCCAATATATTTATCCATTAGGGTTAGCATCCAACTAAAATTTCTTTAAAATGTATGTTACCAGGTTGCATAGAAGTCAACCAATACAGGCTTGTCGGAATTCGCCAACAATTCATCAAAGGAGTTAAACGTTTGCTTCTTTGCTTCAACCTATCGAAATCATTTCATCAAATCTGTCAAATTCTTACTCCACAAAACATCTTCAACTTAAGCTACAACTTAACATATACATCCAAAACAGAATAATCAACAAACAAATATAACTTTCCCCAAATTGCTTAACCTAAATTTTAAAAAGAAAGAAATTGAGAATACAAGAGCAGGAACTTATAGTTGTTAAATAATAATAATAACAATAATAATAATAATAAATAATAAAGAAGAGAAAGCGTTTACTTGCAGAGGACGATAGCGAGAGGAAGTTGATCGATTAGCGATTCGAATCGGTTGAATTTGAAGAGAAGATGAGAAAGATAGTTTCGATGAACAATAATAAGCGGATAATTTAGTTGAGCTTTGTCGATTCAACGAAGGAACACTTACTGACGCCGAAACAGAGATCGCCATTTCCCCTGCAGAATTTGAAGAATCCGATTTCTATCTAGCGTTCGATGAAATGATAGACGCGATATAAGCTTAGCTTGATCTGTTGTTTGGATATAAATTGATAACGAAGGGAAAATCTATGAGGAGAAAAAAAAAAAATCTGAATAGTAAGAGATAACCACGTGAAGTTGCCCAACGGCGAACTGATAATTTGGTGTGATTAATCGTTTTGTTGCTTATACAATGGAATGATTATTATAGCCGTCCGATGCTGAGGTATTTGCTTCAGTTCTTTGTTTGACTTTTGAATGTTCACTACATTTGACGTTTCGCTATGTGGAATCGGCAAAAGTTTCCAGCCACGCTGGAGATATGTCAGACCTAAATCTATAGCACTTGGCAATTTTGGACCAAATATTATTAACAATACACGTATTATACAAGAAAAATAAATAAGAACATATTAAAAATAATACAAAAATTTTATATAATATAAATTATTATTTTTTAATTAAATTTAATATTTAAAAAAGAAGAGATTCGAACTCTGCTCTTTAATTAGAAAGAATATGCACCAAACTATAACTATTGAGTCAAACACTCGAGTATTATAATACGAATTAATAATATATTAAAATTTATATAAATATTTAATATCTTAAAAATGATTGTGATACTTAAAAATGCACCTATTATAATGTCATTAGTCATCTAAAGTTGCTAATGTATCGAGTGTGTCTTGACAGTAAAAAATCTATTTGTCTAAAATTGGATTCAATTTGTCAGGTTTGAAATTTTCATTTCATAATTTAAAAATATTAGTATATGTTATTACGTATGTCAAGTATAAATATTTATTATTTTATTTATTTTAAAAACATATAATAGTATATTTCACAAATAATAAAAAATCATAAATGCTTTAAAATGTAAACTTTGTTTAATATTCAGATTTATAAATTTATTGTAATTAAAATTAAAATTTATGAAAATAAAAATCAATATAAATGTTAATTTTTTATCAAATAAATTCATTTCATTTTAAGATTAATGAAAAATTAAAAATTCTCAAAATAAAGTAATTTAATGTAAATTTTATTTTTTTAAAATATAAAATATATATTTAATAAAAGATTTTTAGTGAAATCAAAATTTTTACTTATTAATCGGATAAAACTTATTAATAATAACAAAAATTTACAATGTCCATTTAGAAATATAGTGAATACCTACAAATATTGTCGTTAGTTTAAAAGATTTCTTCTCATTTATGCTTTACTAGTATTAGCTGTCACCTTTTATCACATGTAAATTCTCATTGTTTTATGAAATTTTGATCATATCGTAGTATATTTTACAAATAAATAAATTTAATAAAATATATTCAGTAACAAAATTTTTATTAACGTATTTAAATTTTTTTTCATATGCAAATTATATCAAATTAATATAAAGTTTATTATTTTAAATATTATTGTAAAATGAAAAGTCAAAAGATAAAAAAATTAATATAAGTTTTAATTTTTTTATTTATCTAGTAAATTTATTTACTGTTTAAGATTAACAAAAAAAATTAAAACTTTTGAAATAGAACAATTTAATGCAAACCTTCAACTTTTTTTTTATTAAGAAGGTTACAATCTGAAAATAAAAAAAATATTGTAAATATTAATATTTAAATTTTAACTTGTTAAATACCACCACTTAACGATTATATGAACCACTCGAGCAGTATAATTTTACTCCGTCACTTTGGATAAATTTGGTTGAGCATCAATTGAATACATGCCATTGGCATACCACTTCAGATAAATTTGGCGCAGATAAATGAATGGCAAAAAATGTGATGGCCACTGTCACCCACATTACTATTCCCTGCTGTAGTGCATCATGACATAAAGGATACAAGACCACAGAAGAATGGCAAGAATATATACATATATATATATATATATTTACATATATACACACACACACGCTAGAACAAGAGCAAAAGAGTGGGTTGAGTCAGACTTGATCAAGAGCAAATGGTTCAGAGTCAATGTGATTCCATGCCATTGGCAAAGGGGAAGGTCACAGTTTTCATTGATGTAGAAAGAAAAGTTTGCGGTGGGACTTCATGAAATCAACAGTCAAGACGGTGAGACATTTTTTCATAGAATGATATTTATTGTTTATATTGTAATACCCTACATGTAGTCAAGATTAATCTGCTATTTATCTTGTAATACCCTATGTGTGTGTATATATGCATATATACATACGAGGAATTCGCTTGCATGGTATATGTATATATGTATATGCATACTATCTACAGGGTGACTAAAAGGGAATTAGATTAAGTAATTTTTTTAAAACTATTCCACCATCACACACACACACACACACACACACACACATACATATATATGTAGATATAGTAATCACAATCAACAAAGAATTTGCCACGTTAATATTTCATGGAACGAACTTTGTGACATTCAGATAGACAATTCTTGGCTCACAACTCAAATAAAAGTGAAAAAAAAAAAAATCCTTCAAGAACAAGAAAATCACAATTGCTAAAAGGAAACAAGAACATGCAATTAACAGCGAAAAGAAAAGGAACTGAACAGCCAATGAAAAGGTATTTATTATCAAAGCTTAAGCTATTGGTACTACTAATTTTACAAATGGTGACAGAAGAAAGCCTAATGCCGTTAACAAATTCTACGGGATATCTAAACTGTAATGCAATTTCCTCCCCTTTGATTTTTTTTCAAAGCCATGAATGTAATGAAAAAAATACGTGTAAAAATGATGTAATCGGGACAAAAGATTAAAAAAATAACTTATCTGTACAACACTGTAAGGTACTCTACGAATTCCACAACCTACAAGGAAGGCAGCACAATTTTCCGATTTGAAGAAAGAACCACTGTATGGGGTTTGGATGATTGTTTTCCTCCAAAGGTAGAGTAGGCAATGGTAGCTCCGGAGGTAAATGCCGGTGAAATGCATCGACTGCAGCAGCAACACCGTCTTCGTTTTCTATTAATTTTGCTAACTCCATTGCATGGGATTTCACCTGAGAGATATCACGTTACCATTAAAAGCTTGAACTTGTATCTAGCAATATTATCATGTCATTTCTAAAGCCTTCTTGTCTTCATGTTCCCCCACAAACAAAAATGGGCACTTTTAAGCAGTTTTTTAGCATGGAAATAACTATTCTCATATCGCCTAAGATAACACAACATTTCGGCAATAAAAAATTATCAAATAATTAACTTAGCATCCATCAACTAAATACATCAAGGAGTTATTCTCCAAGAATGGTGTAATCAAATTGGATAAATGATTGATAATGCAGTGAATCACGATAAGTTATGCAAACAAAAGCTACCGGAGTTACCTCAGGCTGGAGCATGAATCTTATAGCGTTCGAAAGCTTCTCAACACTGAGCTGCGATATTGGTATCGGTGCAGGTCCGAGCCCTCTTTGATGTACTCTATCACCCCAAAAGAACTGATCTCCGAAGAATGGCACTATGGTTGTTGGACACTATAATTTGAAATTTGGCATTAAAACAAGATGAAGATTACAAATACACAACATCCCATTAGATGGTTAATATAGCTTTGCAACAAGATATATTAAGAACTAGAAACAGTTACAACTGAAAAAAAAATTAAGACTTCTGAAGTTTAACCCAGCCCAGGACAATATTTAATAAAAATTTTCTGTTTTTATTTAATTTTAATTCTAAAATATATTTAAAATATTAATATGTTTAATATATTTTTTTTCAAAAAAAAATTGTCCATTTGCCTGATGGCAGGCCTTGGGCAAGGATTTCAAAGAACAATTGGGCCTAGCCTAGCCCAGCTCATGGACACCTCTAGTAGGAATGCAATAAAAATATCTACACAAGCAAAGTAAAAAAGGAAAATTACCCCGGCTTTAAGTCCGGTGGCTGTGGTTCCAGCGCCACCGTGATGCACCTGCATATTTGTGCAAATATTGCTTCCAGTTTAGCATTTTAAGGGAAAAACCATATAATAATAATAATAATAATAATAAAAAGACGACGAGATCTTCTTCATTTGACACACTTGCCACGTTAAGGTGGTGCTATCACAGATATCTGGTAGTTTTTTTTTCAATTTCCACGAAATCGTATTTCAGTTGCTATATCTAAGCACATCAAAGAATCCCCTCAAAGTAAGCAAACATAGAGTAGAACTAAGTACTTACCACAGCTGAACATTGAGGAAACAACCAATCATGAGGGCAGTCTTCCAGGAGGAAAACATTCTCAGGAACTTCTGTAACTGCAGGACAAATAAAATATTAGAAAAATGTGCTGGTCATTCTAAATACTAGTACATGTCCTATAAAATCCATGTTACTTGGACTCAGGTAGTGAGTGTTGGATATTGGTATGTGTCTGACACAGCTATGTTCAACTTTTCCAAGTTTTTCCATGTATTTAGAGAGCCGTTGGTGGGTCATATCATCGTACCCATGGTCGGGTATGTGTCAAACAAGGGTACTTCAAGAAAAAAGAAGAGTTGGAGCAACATAGCCTATAGTGTATAGGCTTTATATACTTAACAGGGTGAAACTTCCATAATATGAAGCTATCAATTAAACTTCCACAGACTAGCACTTACAAGTTGTAAGAGCATATCATTCAATTGTCAACACGTTTACTTCATTAACGGTTAAAATTCAGGTAAAAACATTTTGAACATCCAAATACACATATTAAAATCAGAATGTCTACATACAAAGCCACATGCAGATCCCAAAACAGTCCTTAAGTTCCTATTCCTTGATTCAAGGTACCACCCAAACTTACAAAAAAAAAAAAAAAAAAGAAGGAAAACAACACAAGTGGATGACAAAATTCCACTGGTCTTACATTAACAAAGTAAACAAGAAGATCAAATCGAAAACCATAACGTACCACAAAAAAATGTGAAACCACAGCAGAAAAGAAAACCTTCTGTGACCAGTAATGAGCTCTCAAGAGATTAACAGAATAATATGCAAAAGTTACTTACAGTGCCCTAGGTCTCCCCAACCTCGGTCAATTATTCCTCTTTGTCCTGTATCTTTTAATGCCTCCAAAATAATATCTGTTGTTTTCTTGGAATCTTCAAGAGGCTTCACAGGTAATAAAAGAATATTTTACTATTTCATTTTCATGAAAAGTATGAAAGCATGTGTATCAGTAAAAAGAATCAATATACAAAAGAATCCTCATTAACTTCCACCTCAAGAAAACGATTTTGTCATGTTTTCAATGTATGGACATAAGAAATTCAGGATTTCTATCAACAAAGTGAGCTTAATATCATATGCAAATTGGAAACTGAATCAATCCTACATGCTTGATACCTAGTTCATCAATCCTTAAGATTTGCATCCAAGATATTATATCCAATCCCCATAATAGTAAATCAAAGTCCAATGAAAAGAACATAAAGCCCATCTGGGCTTCTTTCATTTAAAATATTAGGCAGGTTGGGGAAGCATATGCAAGCACATGCTTTAGAGATAAAATGCTTTGATAACCTTGTAAAGTTTCCATTAGTTGATCTTAGATCATCCCTTTTCATATCATTTAGAAAGAACCTCGGCAAACATGACATAGATCTCATAACTCTTTTTAAAAGAAAAGACAAGATAGATCATAAAATAAAGTTACTTCACACCTCCATTCAAAGAGATATCATACCATGCTTCCAAATCCAATATAGATGGGTTGTGGTCCATTCTGAATCCACTGCACAAACTCTTGCTGGGGCTCATACTTTGACCCCAAGTTCAAAAAACAGTAGCCAACAACATCAACCAAGGGACCCCAATCTGCAAATTATTTCATAATGAAGTAAGCCACAGGGCACTTAAACAATATCAGAATGACTGACATTCTGACAACAGAAAGAAGTGTATAGGTATAGAATAAACATAAGAAAGATAAATTTTATGATTTCCACCATACCAAATAAAGGAAACCGTGTCAAAAAAAAAAAAAAATCTTGTGCAAAAGAACGTTAAAGTTACACAAAAGGAAGGAAGAAATTCTTTTAAATGACTAATAATAGAAAGAAGAATATGAGCACAGCACGGCACAGAAAGAAGAAGAAAAAAAGGGTCAACACTTTGCATAATCACAGATACATAATGCCACATAACCAT
Source organism: Adansonia rubrostipa (assembly GCA_038381775.1). Taxonomy (NCBI): domain Eukaryota; kingdom Viridiplantae; phylum Streptophyta; class Magnoliopsida; order Malvales; family Malvaceae; genus Adansonia; species Adansonia rubrostipa. Next base: position 721,529 of record JBBYHM010000020.1, on the reverse strand, counting down.
ATCTTGTGTGGAAGAATATTTAAGTTTAATAAAACGAGTAAGAAAGATGAAATTCCTAAATATCTTTTTTTGATTCAAGGATTTCTTATCCTTGGAAATTATCATCATTTAAGAAAAAAAATTTCATTTAAAACGCAAAACATGTAACATCAGAACCTTTTGGCTTTGGCACAAGATGAGAACTCCACATGTAGCCAGTTGGCAAATGAGATATTGATCCATTATATGTACTGAAGTACGCGATAGGAGCAAGCTTCAACTTCTTTTTTCTGAAGTCATTAATATAACCCCTTATGCCCCACCATATCAGTAAGTCCACAACTATATAGGAAAGCTGAATCAAACAACAACAAGGTGGAACGGACAGGTTTGTCATTGAAAGTTGTTCAATAGTTCATTCATAGGAGAAAAAGGAAAAGAAAAGTAACCCCCAAACCAACAACTTACCCAGTATCCAGCGCTTTGAGGTACACGTGCCAATGGATGAGGAAATTCATTTGTCGGCCTGCCTATGCAAGACAGAAGTGAGTAGATATAACTTAACAGATTTTACAGCTTTTGAATCATCAATTATATAAGCAAGAACCCTACCCCTTCGTTAAAAATGATAGAATTCAATTATATTATATTAATTATATTATATTTAGAGAAAGGAAATTGGAAGACAAATCCAAAAGGGAAACCCAACTCACGTCCAAGGCATGGTGAAGAATATGTGAAGGGGAACACCGAGAGCCTCTGCAACATGAGCATGTCCTGCATCGAGAAGCACATACATATCATGCATAAAAATATCTTAAGGATGAGAATTTGCACCTTACAAAAAAAGGTGAGATAGAAATTTGAAAACAATTATTAATATCATAAGGTATTGAAAGAAAATACCATATGGACTCACCATAAGACGGCGGGTTTGCAATGATTGCTTGTGCTACGAACGGCATGCCTGTTTCTATATCTGGCTCTGTGCATGCAGGAAGAAGAGATTCAATAATGGACTTCAGTTGCTTTCTCTGTATCGATATCTCTCCAGGTCCAGACGGGATGAAACCTTTATTTCTGGCCATATCTACAATAAAAGAGTCACTCAAATGTATTAATATTATATGAACAAATTAAAACATGGTAGATAAAAGATGAAAATGAATTGCTAAAGAAAAGAAAGAGAAAAACTATATAATCACAGCAACATCATAAAATGAAACACGTTCAGAAATGTTATAACCAAGCCAAGCATTCAATATCAATAAGTGTTTCAAGAAATTAGATTTTCATATGAGCCCAAGGTAGACAACAAGCTTGTACTCACTTCGAATGAATATCTAGAAAACAATGGCTTTGTTATTGAATGATTGTTTTGGATTGAGGAGAGGGGACAGAAAGGGAAACAAAGGGAGGGGAAGCACTAAGCTTTCTCTTGTTGAAAAACATTTTAGTAGAAAGGGTAAGGATTTGGATAAGCACATGTATCCCTCCAAAAGCCTCCAAATCTGCTTTTTCTTTTTCTAAACCCTTCAAAACAGAGGGATTTGAAGGGGCATGAAAGTTTTTTTTTTTTTTACTGTACAAATAAAATTACCCTCAATATATAATTGCAAAAGAAGACAGTAAGTTAACGTTTCCTTTCATTTCTACTCCTTAGCCAAACATGGCTGATAAAATACCCCTTCCTTTCCTTTTCCTCTTCTTTTAAGCAATCCAAACAAGGGGATACTTACCCCTCCTTCCGTTCCTCTTATAGTTCCCAAGCATGGTCTTTTATCAATTAAATTAAAGTTAAGCAAGCAAACAAGATGCAGTGCTTCAGGCAAATGTTCCACATTAATTTGATAATCACCAGCGTGGTGAGATTTATGTTTAAAAAGCTATTAACAACATAGATACCAACATAAATATGATAACTTGCAACAGTTTCCACATCAGGGACTTCTTACATCCAGCCAAAACCCGAGGATCACCACCCAGTGGATAAAAGTCAATGTCAGCCGACTTTACAAAGCTGCGGAAGTTAGCATGAGTTGCCAACCTAACATGATGACCAAACTCCTAAAAAAGAAAGTAAACAAACAGTAAATTAAAAATAAATAAATAAAATGAATGAATTCTATGACAAGTATGGCTGAAATTAAGGACATTTATTCTAATCAGGTGCCCTTGCATGAAATTATGACATGCATCAACTGTCTGGTTTTGCATGTAGGTGTCATTAGCCCATAAGAACATCAGATTCCATAAGCATGGTTCAAGTTTATGCTCTATGACTCACTTGCGCATTCTGCATATTTAGTTGTGAAGAAGGAAGTTAATTCTTTCTAACTAATAGCATAGAATCAATTCCAAAAAACTATGAATACCGATAAAGAGGAATGCCATAATAAATCAGTGCAAGAAGGTGAATCAACAAACAATGTTAAACATACTTGAAGTCTCTTTGCAATAGCCAGAAAAGGTTGTACATCTCCTCTTGTTCCAACCACAAGGATGGCAATATTCAACCTCGGGATAGATTTATTAGTTTCATAGAAAGAAGAATCATTGAGATCAAAGGATGCCCCTCCAATAGAGGAAAGTTCTAACAATTCTGAAGCTACAGGTGAATCTTTAGCTAGATCAACTTCTACTGTCCCATCATTTTGGATCTTGACAAGGTTAAAAATCATTTTTTTCTGCAGAATGAACACCAAAAAAGGGAGGGAATTGTGAACAACATAAAAGAAAAACTGTCAAAAGTCAAAAAATAACATAAAGGGCAAGGCGAAAAGGACAAACCCATCGTGTAAGTCTCTCAATCACCTGAAAGAAGGATCACTTCATCAACAACCAAATTGCAAAGAGTAATAAAATAATCTATAGTTTTAAGATTTCTTGACAAAAAATTCCTCAGCTGTAATTAGACTAGCTGCTGGCTTCTGACCAGATAGCAAAAGCAGTATAATTGTCAATCAGGAGACGGCATCTAACATGCATTTACATAAGAATCCCAGGTATGCATGTTTCCAATTGTTTTGGAATGATGCCAATCCATTTATATGAGTAGGAAAGAAATATAAACTACAGTCAGATAAAGATGACTGTTATCTACCTTTTCACGCTCTGAGAGTCTATCTATTTTTAGATCATGCCTTGCGGTTTTCTTCTCTGTCATTGACGTAGAGAATGTAATCTCATTGTCATCAATTAAAAGGTTTCTTTGAGCACCAACTGGTGCAGTGATACAATGATCCAAGCCTTCAAGAGAAAATAATTTGGCATCAGATCATTAAACTTTACAATGGCCGACAACTTCTTGGCCTAGTGGCTACAATAGTGTTAGGCATGTAAGCCTGGCTTCGGGTCCAAGCATCCTACCAATACCCAAAATCAACAAGTACCAAAAAAATATTAAACTTTAGAAGGTGAAAAAAGAAAGGGAACTTCAGTCTTTCAGATGAGCTAGCCTAAAATTAAATAGAATCACACTCACAGTGACTTGTTTTTATACAACATGTATGTAGGAAATTTATTCAGGTTTAACTAAAGTTCATTTTGTTGTTTATTTTCCCACCAAAATAGGGGTCTTGCATTGTATTATAGATATTCCACAACAAAAGGAAATAGTTGCCCAATATGCATAGTGATATTTATAGTCAATTGCATAATGCTGAATTATTCAAAAAAAAATAAAAGAGTGAAAGAAGGATGTTTTTCCTTTTTTTTTTTTAACTTGAAATGGTTTCCTTGCCACATATTCATCCAGTCTGAAATGTAAATAAACATCTTCGTTTTGCTTTCCATGCTTGTTAATTACGATACTCAGCTAATATGGTTTATTTTCATAGATAACACAACAATGTTAAGTAGGAGGCAGAAAGGTTCCACCCTTTACTTGTTACCTACGTCGCCGAATCAGACATATTAAAATGTGAGTCCCATGGAGAAATTAGAAAAATGTAACTATGACACCTTGGAACAGAGGCACTATGAAGTTTTTTCTTTAAGTTTACAATCAATAATAAACCCCAACTTTCCTAGCAGAATTGACAAGATACAACTTACATCAATGAGGAAAAGAAATCAGGAGACAACGACTACTAACCTCTTTGGGTAGTAGATGAGACACTCGATTCTTTCGTCTGGGGAACCTCTAGAACTGATGACTTCTGCTCCGAACTTGACTTCAGATCCTCTTCACCGTCATGAGAACTCGAAAAGGATTGCTCATCAGAAGACTTATATTCAAAAGTCACTGATTCATCTACTTCATCTCTCTGTTCAAAGTCCTTAAGCACTCCCTTACTTCTGCTATTGCTAATATTTTCCTCTTGTAAATCTTTCATTGGATTATCAGCCCCATTGCTCCCCATTTTATCCAATTCAAAGCTTCCAGTCCTAAACCCCAACCAAACCTCTAAATTTCGGTTCTCAATATCAAAATACAATAATTCAGTAAACTAATGTCCCAAGTGTGAAAGAACCAAATTCACGACTAAAACCCCACCATGCCTACAACTTAAAAGATTTCAAATTTAGCTAAATGACTAAAAACCTAATAAATTAGGAAATCTAAGTTGACTGAAAACTCTAAATCTCTGCAAACAACAGTTCCCACATATCCAAATCCTCAGATTTTCCAAAACTTCAATCTGTAGAAGGAAAATAACAAACATAGTAAAAACCAAAATATGAAAAAACCCAGAACCAGAAAATCTTCAAGAAACATCTCATTAGATCCAGATCCTTGAAAAGGCCAAAATTTATAACCGAAATTACTTCAAAGATTTCAAATGTGAAAGAACCAAATTCACAACTAAAACCCACTATGCCTACAACTTCAAAGATTTCAAATTTAGCTAAATGACTGAAAACTTAATCACTAAGGAAATCTAAGTTGACCGAAAACTCTAAATCTCTGCGAACAACAGTTCCCACATATCCCAATCCTCAATTTTCGAAACCTTTAAGCGGTAAAAGGAAATTAACAAACATAGTAAAAACCAAAATTTGAAAAATCCTAGAACTACAAAAACTTCAAGAAACATCTCATTAGATCCAGAACCTTGAAAATGCCAAAATTTAAAACCAAAATTACCAGTTTAGACAATAAAAAAACGAAACACCGAAGTCAAAGAGAATATAAAATGAAATCAGGGTCTTGACTCTTGAGTTATGGCCGTTATAATCAACAACTACAATAGACAACTAAAGGGGAAAAAGAGAACCAACAAAAGAAAGAACCAAGCATCCACCAGTCAAATTAACAAAACCATAGAACGTTAGGTGAACAAGAATCAGAAACAGTTTCTAACAGTTAACCAATGTATTTCTAACAAAAATTGAGGTAAAGTTCACGTTTTCTAGCACAAAATAAGATAATTCAAAAGGAAAAAAAATGACCTGGTTATAAAAACAAGGTAAGAAGTTGAAGGATTTGCATTAAAAAAAAAAAGTAAAGAACAAGCGAACCGCTATTTGGTAATCAGTAATCACCTCTTAACCCCAAAAAAAAATCTGTTCATGTTCTCAAAATCAAATATATTTGGTGATTAATTTTAGAAAAAAGAGAGATTTCGAAATAGTGGGGGGTTTTGGGGGTTTAAGGGGAGGACAAAGTTTGTTGATTGATGATCATTATTGGCGACAGAGACACTGCGTCGTGTAATAATAAGAAGAAACTTCAGTATCTGGCTCCAAATCCGCAGGCAAACTAAATTTACGAGGATTAATTAAGGCTTAAAATACCCAAAGCCGAGCAATATTTTAAGAGTCAGATACTCAGATTGTTGACCATAAACATTAATATCACGTATGATTTGTAAGATAATTATTCGACAAAAATAAAATAAAAATAGATATGATATAATTTAATTAATTAAAAAAATAGATAAAAATTAATATTATAATTTTTAATCGATTAAATAAAATAAATAAAAAATAATATTACGTTATTGTTTGATTTATTAAAATATATAAAAAAAATAAATAAAAATTAATTTTATTTTTTAATTATAAAATAATATTTTAATTTTAAAAGTCAAATATAAAAAATTTTATTATAAAATATTTAAAAAATTATCTAATAATTCTAATGCAATATTAACAATATTATTTAATAATATATACATATTATATTTAATAAATTTTATAAATAAAATTTTTTTATATTATGTTAAACATATTTATAAATAATAGTCACTATACAATAATAAAATAATTTATATTTAATAATATATTAAAATATAAAAATATTATATTTAATATTACATTAAAGTAAAAAAATAAATTTAATATTATTTTTATTATCTTTATTCACCGTATAAATACTTTTAATTTTCCCTCTTTCTTTCTCTCCTCTCTCTCCATCTTCATCTTCAACCTTAAACCAAACCCTAAAAACCAAGTTTCCAACAGTGACCATCGCAGCTTCTGTCATCCGTCATTTGTCGCCGTTGCCACCGTACGTAAAACACCTTCAAATGAGACCAAAAGCTTCCATTTGATCTCTTCTTTCTATTTTTCTAGTTAGTTTTTTTTTTCTAAAAATCACCCGAAATTTGCAAATCTACAAAAAAGTACCTGAGATTTCTACCTTGTTTTTTGCCTCCTTCTGCTACCCCTCATGTTCTAGCCTTCGGGTATATTGTTGGTTGTTGTCCCCCTCTTCCTCCCTAATTTTTAAGCCTCAAAACCCTTTGCAACCGCTCAAATCCGAAACCATAAGAGGGAGAGAAAATTTTCTCCTTTTTTCTTTTTGCTGTTGAGAATGTTGTTGTTGTCTTTTTGGTGATTTTTATTATTTTTTTGAATTTGAATGTTGCTGTTCTTTTCATTGTTTGTCAGGGTTACTTTGGAAAACAAAAAGGCCCTCTCTTCTCTTCCATGGATGCCAGGAATAGCGCTTCAATGGGAGGGCTGAATGGTTATTTGAAGATTTTACAAAAACGAATTCAAAATAAATTATTTTAAAAAAGTAATATTTTATAAATTAAATAATTATATTATTATAATATGTCGAATCAAATCGTAATGAAAATTGTTATTTCGTAACCAAACAGGCTGTAAAGGGTATTTGATAAATAATTGACATTTTTTATATTACAATTTTACGTAATTGTGGTAATAGGCAACAATTATTTATTTATTGATTTAATCTGCTATTATTTATTATTTTCATCAATAACTAAGTACTTCTTTTATTTTGGGTTTTTTTATAATATTACAAATATATTTTTTTACATTTTTAAAATTTAATTAATAATATTTTTTTTTACATTTTAATTGATTCTTTATTTTTTTAATATTAAGGAGATATTATACATCCAAAATATAAAATACATAAAAGTTATAATATTTTATTATGTGTGAATTTTTTTTTAACAAAAAAGAGAAAGTATTATTTATTAATAAGTTTAAAGGTGTCCACCTACTTACTTTGAAAGTCTTACTAATATTTGAGAATGTTTTGATAAAAATATTAAGTATAAAAAAATAAGTTTAAATAAAAAAAATAAAGTTAGTTTAAAAATAAGTGGGCTTTGATTTCAACATTTAAGGTTCGAGCTCAATCCAACACGTTTTTAATTATATAATAAATATTAGTTTTGCATTAATATATTACGTAATTTTATCGTATAAAAATATATATAATATCATAATGTAAATATTAAAAAATATGATAAGTTTTTTATATATTAAAACTTAATAAAAGGAAATTATGAAATTCGTAAAGATTAAATTTAAAAAATATTTTTAAAAAGTTAAATTAAAAAATATAATATAAACAAGTCTAAAAGGATTTGAACTATCTATTTACAAATATAGTAGGATCGGACAAAATTTAAAACTCATATCTCAAGTCTAGTCGAGCTTAGGTAAACATAAATAACTTTAATATCATATTTATGCTCAACCTAAACCCAATCTGACTCAATCTATGAATACCTCTAAGAGATAACTTTCAAGAAGAAAAGGAAATCGTTTATCATATGGATTTTATTTATCATGTTCTTTCTTTATGCTAAAATTTTTCAACATTGAAGCTTCTTTTCTTTTCATCTTTTCAAAGTTCACTCAATTTCCAAACATATAATAAACATGGTCTACCTTACACCCTAATCGTCTTCAACATCTTCATGTATATAGTATATATACATATATATATATATATATATATATATGTTCTTGAATGCTGTTGCATGAGGTTTGCTTGTGAAATTTTCTTTTAGACTTGGTAAGTTGTTTAAGACATTTAAGAGTAATTGTCCATGACTATCTTATCAAAAAAAGGAAAAAGAAAAAAATGATGAGTGTGATTAAACACAAGTTACCAATTTAACAATTACAAACGCATGCTTGTCAAATAATGGCAACTGATTCCATCTTTTCTATATAGTTGACGGTTGAAATGTAACTCTTTCAGTGAAACATACTTTGTATAAGTAAATGCTAGATCCAATGTTAATTGGGTTAAATGGTTGATATTAGTTCTTTTATGTAAAGATTCAAGTTCAAACCTTATGAATAAAAAAATTAATGTTGGGAGAGCTTTCTTCCCGTAATAAACTAATCTAATCTGAACAAATTAATTGAAATCCGATAAGATTTTGGATACCAAAGTTTTCCAAAAAAAATAATAAATGTTGGAAGGATTAGCGACTGAGGTAGCCTTTAAAATATTGATAATAATATTACGTTGGATTTAGAAAAAATTTAAGAGGACTGGTAACTGAGAATGTTCAAAATTCTTAAAATTGAGGTTAATCTTATTTTCTTTTCTACATTAAATGCAAATTTGCCAACATCCTTTTGGGGTAGTGGTTAAGAGCTTGAGTTCGAGTCTAAATATTTTTTCTTCATTCTTTTATTTATTATTATAATGTTGTTACTTTTTTAGCATCGAAAAAAATATAAATTCAAGCCTGCAATACTGAATCAATAAATATGTTATAGAAACTCTTTTGACAAGTCAATTTTAAGGTATGTAGGTATAGTTTAATTAAATATGTATTTAGTTATATTATTATATTTTGACGTATACATAATCTTAGTTAGAAAATATCAATCATCATATTTTTGTTTTTTCTTTTGGACATTTTAGGAAGGGGAACATATAAAGGCTTAAATCATTGAAGTTTAGCTAAAAACTCTCAGTATGGAAGAAAGGATATTTAGCTTGGAAGAACATATTATAGTACATATGCTACATATACATATAAGTAAACCTATTTTACGTTAGGTTTTAGTCATATAAAATGACAAAAACAACATACAAACATGTTTGGAGTTAAAGGGTTTGGCTTTAGGGGGCACGACTCTTTTAAAGGAGTCATCGCTTTATAGGGGTGAGCTAAAGCAACTTTCTACTGAATTAAATATAATTAGTGTTAGAAAAATACTTAAACATATTCAAATATGTTTTTCTAATCTATTTTATTTACATAAATTGTACGACAGATTTAGATATTTAAGTTTAATATTTAATATTTAATATTTAATATTTATTTTTTAAAAAAATTAATAAAATAAATTTAAATATTTATTGACAACAAATATTTCTTCACATCATATATAAATTCGGATAATATGTAAATAATAAACAAAAAAAATTAAATGAATTCAAAATTGAACATCTTAAAAAATTATAGATATCTAATATTTTATCATCCATAAATCTTATGACCTCATGTTTTTCACCAATCAACCCATAGGATTTTTCTATTAAAAAGAAATGCTTTTATAAAAAAAAAAAAATCCTAGTAATAGTTTGTCTTGTCAGTGGAAATTAGCTCATCAAAAAAGAAATGATAAAAACTAATTTCATTTTACTTAAAAAAATTAAGAATAAAAAATATATAATAATTAAATCAGATAATTTAGTGTTGTAGGTTCAATGTAATATTAAGCTTGAATTATTAATTATTTAATGTTGAAAATAGATAATTGAACTTAAAACTTTTTAATGCAATTATTTTTTATTTTTTTAATTTTTAAAAATAATTAAATATTAATTAAATAAAAAATTTATTTGATTGGTGACTAATCACATTAGAGTAATTCTGTTGTAAAAATAACATTTATAAAAGAAAAAAAACTTGTATTGTAAGAACATACTTATCCAAAAGATTAACTTTACATTGTTTATTAAAGGAAGGTTTTTTTTATTTGTGATAAAACTGGCTGGAGAATATTAGAGCAATTTATTTATTTTCAGATTTTTCTTTGATAAAAAAATAAAGAATTTATAATTTATTTTCCTTTATGTTAGATTATTTAGTGTTTTACTTTATTTTAAATAATATCATCTTAAGACTCAACTTCCCGACTTCTAATTGCACGTGTAAATGTGTATATATAAATATATACACATTCGAATGATACGTGTTAATATTTTAATTTTATCAATAAAATTTTAAAATTTAACTGTAAATAAAGTAATTTATGTGTTGGGCTGAACCAACTTAGATAACGAAAATTTACTTACTCAAGATTTAGCCATGAGGTCTAAAAATTTATTTTAATATTTAAAATTAAAATATAAAAATCTCATTTTATATCAATTTTATTATTTTTATAGTTAAATTAAATAAAATAATTTTTATTAATTAAATAATCATTCAAATTAATCCGAAAATAACTTATAATATTATGTTCAAAATCTCAATAAAATAAAATAAAATAAAATTAAATTAAATTAAACGAATAATATATTAAAAAATTGTTACAAATATAGTATTGTATCAGTTCTAGATACTTTGTTAAAAAAAAAAAAATACTAAAATCCCCGCTCCGTGGGCCTTAATGAATGCTTTCGTCGGCAGGAAGGCCCAAATTTATATGGCAGAGAGGGGCCTCGTTAACGATCACATCACGACGTGCACTTCTCGTCTCATCAATGCAGTCGTCAAACAATTTAAAAATCAGACGGTTACTTCAGCTTTATCACGTGGCAACCGGCAATTGGTCAAAAAAAAGGAAACGGAAAAAGAAGCTTTAGTCACTTTCCGATCGGACTCTCGCCGGCAATTCAGAAATAAAAATTTCACGCGCTCCGCTGATCCCAACAGAATAACAAACCAAAATCAAAATTGAAAATCCCCAAATATCCCAAACCCTAGACTGAAAGCAAAATTCAGGGGAGGCTGAAATTTTCTACGAGAGAATCTCTCGCGGAATATGGCGTCGTCGAAAGTTATGCCGACTTCGAATTCGCGAAATTCGGATCTCTCCCGACGTTCTACTTCTTCTTCTTCCTCTACAAAACCCCAATGTTTCCGCAATCAAAATAAACGCCATAACAGCAACAGATTAAGGTCGACGATGACGGACGACGGCATCCTACGAAACGTTTACTCAGCTGCTCCCATGACGGAGACGACTCTGGTTGACTCTTCCATAACTATAATCGACACTCCGATTCTGAACACCGGCGCCGATAACTCCGAAGTTTGTCAGGATCGAAACGTCGCGGATTGTAATAATAACGTTCAGAAAAGTGTAGACGAGGTTTGGAGGGAAATTGTGTCCGGTGAGAGGAAAGAGATCACGATGAAAGAGGAAGCTCCCGACGAGATGATGACATTGGAAGATTTCTTGGCGAAGGCTGGTGCAGTAGAGGAAGCGGCGGCCGCTTCAACGGCGGAGGTTAAGGTGCATCCGGATAGATTGAGTGGTGGGGTCTATGCGTTTGATCCGCTGGGAGGGGGTGCCTTTCAAATTCTGGATAAGATGGAGGGTTCAATTGTTGGGTTGGGGAACGGGATGGAAGTCATTGGAAGTGGAGGTGTTGGAGGGAGAGGGAAGAGAGGGAGAGAAGTTTTGATGGAGCCGCTGGATAAGGCTGCGCAGCAGCGGCAAAGGAGGATGATTAAGAACAGGGAATCCGCAGCGCGGTCTAGGGAAAGGAAACAGGTATAAAATTGGATGAATTATTTGATTGAATTGTGGCAATTTAATGGATTTTTATTGAAAAAAATTGATTTTTTTCCTAATAATTGTAGGCATACCAAGTTGAATTGGAGTCATTAGCAGTGAAGTTGGAAGAGGAGAACGAGTCCCTGTTGAAAGAAAAGGTATTGAATTTTGTTTCTCATTTTGATTATTTTAGTTCTATGATTTTATAATAATGGTCAGGAACGGGTAATTTTTCGTATATATTACTTGCTAAAGGTTGGCAATTTCTACTATCTCAAAAGTAGTTTACTTTCTGGCTTGTTCTTGCTTCTCAGTGTAGTTGCAATTGACTTCATCTAGTAGAGGAGACATTAGCATTACCTGCAACTAAAAGGATTGTGTATTAAAACTTTTATGTCCAAACTTCCAAAAGTTGATAACAACTATACTTGTTAAGTAGTCTAAACTTAACTTGTTTACGGAATATGGGATTTCCTCCCAAATCAAGCACGCATTTACATGTTCTGAATTTCTCTCATTAAATGGTTATGTGCAAATCATGATTGATCAATTTACTTTAACTGGACCAACAACAGTTCGGAAGCAGTGAGTGCGATTAAGTAGTATAACTAGGAAGATGGAGTTTATGTTGGTGTGTGTGTGTAAGTGGCTTGATACATCTGGCAGCAGCAAGTTTAACAGTACTTGAATTCACTTGCCCTCTCTGTCCAGGATCTTTGTTGGATTTGGTTAGTTTTCAATTTGCTGTATAAGTTCTCATGCTTCTTGTAAGTTATAATGTCATTTTGTGGTGTTTCCTCACTTGGCCATCTCACATTATCTTTCAGCTTCGTGTGTTTTATAGAAATTACTCTTTATACGCTATCAGTTACAAAAATTTCTGCTACACATTGTATTTGAAGTCCAGGTGGTCCTTTACTGTATATAGGCATCCTGGGTACATCCTACACAGGTTTATTAGCGTTTTCTAGAACTTAACATGGTTAGATTCACCATATAATGCATGTATCCAAGTACAGACTGCTTTTATACTTAGTCCTGCTATCGTTGCATATCTGAATAGTCTGTTTAACCTGAATAATGGTAACAATGAGATAAAACAAAAAGCAAAAGGGAGAAATCCTGTGTTTTTTCTGACATTTGTTTCTTTACCAAGATCACAAATTACTTTTCGATCATTTATGAGAGGAACTAAGCCAGCAGGCACTCAGTTTTCTGGTTTAAGCTTTGAAACAAGTAATCGTATTTCATGTATTATAAGTAAGTTTGCATGTATATAAACTTAAAAACGTACAATAAGAAGCTGAGTAGTCTATTTTTCCATTAATTGTAAATATGTTCTTGGTTGTTCCATTTGTGGGATCATATATATGACCTCTTTTATTGTGTGTGCTTGCTTTCAAGCTGACTGCTATTTGCTTTTCATGTGTTTTCTTTTCTGCCATGTTATCATTTTGCATGTAGCCGTTACACTTCCCTATATTAGATCTTGGATTGCTATTTGAGTACTTTGTGTTCACTCAATGTTTCTCAGTAGCTGGTGTGACACTGCCCTCCACCCTTGATCTTCCAAGCAAAATAAGTGAATATGGGATGCCATTCGCATTCACATTTCACACTAGCAAATATGGTTCTCTGAACACATTATATGTACTTAGCACATTGGAGTGTTTTAATCAGGATGGAATTCTATTATGCACAACAGAAGATTCAAGTTTTAGGAATTCTACCTTGTATAGGAAGTAAATGTTCACTATTTATTTATTTATTTTATGCTTTTTTATTGCCCATACTGTAATTTCATGTTATGGCGTTGCAACATCTTTCATTTTATCAGTTCCCAGTAGTGTATATTTTGGTCTAATCATAACTGTTTACTTGCAGGCTGAGAGGACTAAGGAAAGGTTTAAGCAGGTAATACCAATTGCTGCTTTTCTCATGGAATTAAGTTGTAGATTAATGGTTAATGAGGCTCAATGGGGTTGGTCAAAATAAAGAAACACGTAGTTTGATCTGAAGTATAGCTGGAACAAACAATAATCTTAAAATTGTTGGTAAGAAATTAAAGAGGAAAGGTCTAGAGAATAATCTCTTGCATAAATATGTATGATTCTGTTGTTGAATAAAGTTGAAATAAGTAAGAAGGGGAAACGAAAAGTTGGGACAGGAGTTGGCAGGGAGGAGGAGGCAATGAGGATATGTATGATTTAGGCAGTGCCATCTTGAGGGCTTTAGTTTGTTATTGGATTTGCATTTAATTTTGTTAAGTAACATTACTGGGATGCTTCTCAACAGTATGGGAGGATTTTCTACTTGAAGTCAATGAGGGAAGATGCTATGCTGTAGAATATTGTGTTACCAAAGTTTATGAAAAAAACCTGGGATACCGATTAAAAAAATGACTGAATCTGAGGAAATAAAGTAATCAGTTTCTAATTTTAAAAAGATTATCATATGTTGTACCGTCTCCAGCAACACATGAAACAAAGTGTGTAGCACTCTGTCTTCCTAACTTCTAGGTTTCCAAATAATATTATAAGTTTCACTGTAGCTTTCTTGAAATGTTTCTGTTTAAAGCAGTTTTTAATGCTATAAGTTGGGCCTATTAAGTGCACAAATAATTGCTCATCATTTTGATTTGTGCTGCAGCTCATGGAGAAGGTATTTCCAGTTGTGGAGCAGCGAAGACCACCACGTGTGCTCCGTAGAGTCCGTTCTCTGCGATGGTAGATATTATTTCTTGAGATGTGAGTGAGAGTAAAAAGAAACACCTAATCTGACATAGGGGAGGAAAGGAGGGGTTAACAGTGAGGGAGGACACCTTAAATTTATCTTCTTTTGAGTAGTTATTCCAATCTGATAGTCGTCTAGAGCAGTTGCTGTTCTTCATGTGTGAACAAAGTGAAAAGGAATTGTAACCTGGATCATGATGGAAAAATTCCTTGTTACTGAATGGAAGATTTGTGGCAAGGAATGTTGGGGAGGAGGCATAAGTTGGTTTTTGTATCTAACGATTAATGGTTCCTCCTTCAGCTGATGTGCAAGATGGAACAAAGCATTCTGGACTAGCATACTGTATGTATGTGGTGACATCATAATATAGAAAGGCCAGTAGTTATTGTTTATATTAGTTAGAGCTTTGCTTTCTGATTACCTTGTTGAAAAAAAAAAAAAAAATTCTGCTTGATGCAGCTGATGCAAGCGTTTGAAAAAGGCAGTTTATTGATGCCTTTTCCATCCTTGGCCTCCATGACCGGGCTTTCCCACACTGGAATGGAGATCATAGTTAAGCTCCGTTTGCAATTCGGGTATGAAGCTCGAAACCCACTTATTATTTGGTTCAGTTTGTTTGAGAACTGAAACATAATACATCCTTCTCCCCTTATCACTTGATCCCTCTACTCCATTGAAATAAATAGAGAGTAAAGTGTTTCTCTCTCTCTCTCTCTCTCTCTCTCTCTCTCTATAGCTACGGCAGACTGATCAAAAATTATATGAAAGCTAACTTTTTTTTTTTTTTTTAAAAGAACAAAGTGGGTAAAAGCTCATAGGGAAAGGTAATACATGTACTGGATTATAGCACCAATTTTACGACTAACCATTTTTAATTTCGTATCTTAAAAGAGATGGGTAAATCATTGGGGTTAAATTACGAAAAGTTGAAAATGAATCTTAGGAGTGGTCACTAAATTTATAACCCTCTTCCATGTTTCTTAGTGAATTTGAATTCATCCTAGTTTTAAGTCATTAAATTTCCTGAAGCATGTTGAATGTAATTTCTTTCATGAGGAATCTCTGTGCAAATAAATGAAAGATCATATACTGTAAAGATACTGTATATTAACTCAAAAGAGTCATGTCATGGTATATATGACAGTTTTTTAACCCCTGAAGCTAAAAAAAGAAAAAATTCACTGTTAGTATTTAATAATAATCCATATGACATAACAAATCTATGAACATTTATTTCCTAATAAAAGCTATCATGGGAAATGTCAATTGCCCGTGAAACAGGCAATTAAGGGTTTCTTCATTACACTCTTTTCTGTTTTATATATTTTTTAATAAAAATAAAAAAATAAAACTGAAAACAAAAATTAAATAATAAAGTCACCGATGAAATAGAATCTAAGAAAACAAATTATTAGTTCTTAATGGGTACCTTTCCAATGCATTTAATTAGTGCAGCGTGTCGTTTCGAAGTTTTCATAAGTGGAATTAAATTAGATCTGAATAAATAAAAAAATTATTTGTTAAAAAGTTGATTTGATTCAATAAATTTAATTTTTTTATTATTTAAAATATATTAAAATATTAAAAATAATATTTATATATTTATAATTAATTTAAAATAAAAATAATTCAAATTAAATCTATCCATATTTAAAACATTATTTTTGAAATAATATTTTCTTGGACACGTCAATTGCTAGTAATAACTTTTTAACGTTTTTAATGATTATCCTATGCTAAATATTATATTGTCTTGTAGCTCTCTTTAGGTGATTTTGTGACAATTGTTTTGTTATTTAATCGTTGTCTTGTTTTTGGTCACTGCATTGTTTTAATGCTTTTGTTCTGTTTGTTACATAGGTTTGGCCCACTTCGAAAGTCACAATTTGGACTAAAGGCTGTTCTTGTTGTTGTCGTTTCTTAATGCGTGCTTTAGTTCCCCCCACTCCTCCCCTCTTCCCCTTTCTTTTTCTCATTTGTCAATTCCATCATTTAAAAAGACACATGCCCTAACAAAGCTCTTTCATTTTAGTATTCTCTTTTGAAGTAGAGGGACAGTGATCAGTATTTTGATCTATATGAAAATGGGGGTAACTAAATTACCCAATTTCTCCCAATTTATTTTATGAAAATGATTTGAATTTAAAGGTAAAAATTAATTTTTTTATTTTAAAAAAATCAATAATTTAAATCAATAGTAATAAGAATCTAAAATGATTCAAATTGTTTTACTCAAACTAATCAGATTTATTTCGACCTTTTTCTAGTTCCAATAAAATGTTAATCTTAAAAAAAAGTTATATTATTTACACCTATTATAAATCATCTAGGAATATTGAACAATGTAATAATAAAATCTAAATTTTTATAAATAAAATCAAGAGGAGAAAACACAAAGAAACCTGAAATGGGTCCTATTCTATGTTAAGTTGGATGATCATATTCTGCTGGCTGTTTGTTTCTTTTGAGTGTTTAGAGTATAGACAAGCATCTAATTTGTCCATAATATATATGAGAAAGTGGACCACAGCCTATTAATTCATAGTGCAGTCTCCAACAAGGAAACAATATACTTTGGCTCAGACTGGATGTGACACTCTAAATCTACATATGTGTGAGATTAACCCATCATACGTTCACCACAAGAATGACTGAGGAAGAAAATCACACTAAATATTTTGACATGTAAATGTGAACATAGTAAATCTCAATTGTTCGATTTTACTAAAAGAAAATAATTATTACTTGATAAGTTAATTTTTAACTGTTCGATTTTACGTTGAGCAAGATTTCTAGACAATGGTAAAGGTGTAGGAGAAAAGAAAATGAGGCTATGCAATATGTTGGTAGCATTGGAGTAGTGAAAGAATTTCCTAACCTTACAATATCATTTTGCATTTGCTTTTCATTTTGAGTGTTGAAT
>JBBYHM010000020.1:649778-686109 GCA_038381775.1 Adansonia rubrostipa | reverse complement strand
TATCAGTGTTCTCTTCTATACCAAGTAAGTAATTACAAAAAGTATATATCACTGACGAATAGACAAAATTTTGAACACAAAATCTACAGAACCAAGATTCAAATTTACTCAGAAATTTGATTATACAATAATAACACAAAGTTGGACATCAGCATCAGAACCAAACGTCCAACAACCGCGAAAAATCCTACTTCCTTTTCACTGATATATGGTGACATATACGAGAAAATCCTTTTTTTTGGGTCTCCTTACCCTTTTTTTTTAATGTGGTGAATGCCTCAAATCCTATTTCATTTCTTCTCCATCTTCATCTTCTCTTTTTCTTCTTCTTCACGATCCCGAAGTTTCCCTGAAGCCAAAGTCAAAATATATTCGCAAGTTGCACATTTGACATTTACAATTTAAACCATCCCAACTCAACGACAGATTTTCACTCAGGATTGTGTCCCCTTACCCAAGGAGTCAAGCCCTTCAGTTCGGCTACGAACAATCCTATGAAACACCTCTCTAACCTGCCTTTCCAGCGGCTCTAAACCTTCCTTCAGTGCATCACAAACATGCCGCAATTCCTTCACTCTATGCCTAACCTCCCCTTGCTTCTCCTCACTCAACGGAAACTGCACACAGTCAGCAAGTTCACCCAACAACCGCGAACACTTCTCCACCTGATAAATCTCCCTCAACAACCCACAAGCATTTTTCCTATCTCTCTTCTTTGACTCCTCCATAACCCTATCGTGCAGCGAAAGTAATGGAGCCGCCCATGGGAACTGCCTGGGCACATAAAAATGAACTTGCAAACCACGATCCTGGCATGGAATTGCAGCCACCAACGCCCACATTACAAACAACAAAACACAACCCATAGTGTAAACAGGCATTGCAAGTCCATTGGTAGCCACAATCTCATTCCCTCGTGGCACAGCCAAGTTGTTCCCAATGGCCTGGAGCTGCCTAGCGGCAGACCAAGACCTCGAAACACTCCAAGACAACGACCTAAAATGACCCAAAGAACGATGGTGATGATCCCTGGAGTGACTGCTGCTATTATTGTTTCTTCCAAAGGAACGATTCCTATGAGCCAAAGCTTGAGCGGAATCTTTCTCATCAAGCATCATAATTGCTAAATCTACCAACGCCTTTTTTGCACGACGAAATTGCCCTTCTCCTAGGGTTCTCTGAAAACAATTATTATTACCATTACTATCACCCAAAGCGCATAGCACGATTTCAAGAAGCTTCTGCCATTGCCTCATCTGTTCAATTCCATCTCGAATCGCATTACAAACATCAAGAGCCTTAACAGTACGTTCGTAAAAATCCGCAATCAAACGGTCCATGGGAGGTTTGATCACTTGAGCCTTGTTGTTAAAAAGGATGACCCGAAATTCCTCTTGACAACAGAGGAAAACGTCGAGCAGTTTTCGAACCCACTGAAGAGAAAGTAATTCATCGGAAGGAACAGAGGATAAATCGTGAAATCTGTCAGCCACTCGCCTTTCAAACCGCTCCAGCTCCACCTCGTGCGAGGCCGACACATCGTTCGGCGATCCCATAGCGTGTACCTGATCCCTCCTCAGGGATAATAACGAACGCCTGATATTTGTAAACGGTGCCGAACTTCCTTGATAATCCGTCTCGGGCATTCTCACATCGACTATTAATAATAAAAAAAGTTATAAAAATCAATCAAATTCCGAATTTAATTGGGCTCAATATTCAGGAGAGAAAATTTAAGTGAAATGAGATGTGAGAGATGAAGAAACCCTAATGCAAGAAGGTGGCATCTTATTGGGGATTTTTGGACCGCGTTTGATGGTAGTTGAGAAAAAGAAGACCTAAACCGAGAACGAGGGAAGCTTAAAAAAAAAAAAATCGTACTTTTACTTCAGAGTTAACTATCATTATTATTATTATTATTGTTTATTATAAGGTTTAAACAAAATTTAATTACCACGCGGCGGACACGCAGTGGACACGTATGGTAATTATAACATCCCAGATCAGTTGCCAGCAGATCAGGACCATTGATCAGGAACAGACAATCCATTGGGCCCGGAAGAGGTTTCTTGCCACTTGGGAAAATGACATTGGAGAAAAGACAGAGTCGTCGCACACGTGGAAGGCACAGATTAGGTCTCCGTTGGCGCGTGAGGGAATTGGTCTGAGCTCCGATTCTTTCTTTCTAGAAAGTAAAGGAGAGTATAACTCTATCCTGTTCTTACAGCCAAAAGACGAAATCATCCGCTTTCATATCTTGGACCTTTTTTTTTTAAGGTTGAGCTCCTCCGTTCAACATTTGAAATGCTTCTACTTTGTAGGTTTTTTCTTTTAAATTTAAATATAATTGTATTTGAAATAATTAGTGAGCAAACTTAACATTTCAAATGCATCTTAGTCATCAAAATAACGTTAGTATTAATCAACAAATCTATTAATACAAAATCAATAAAAACATATGAATTACTCTTTAAATGAGCCTTCAAACGTCACATATTTGTTTAGCACAATTGGATACATATTTGAAATTCAAAGCACATATATTCCAACATATTTAAATATACTTATTATCCTTTTAAGAAATTAATAATTTTTTAAATCTCCTTTCCATTTTTCAAAAACCATATTAAATTTGGAAAATGCCTGGTCATGATTGGAATGTGTCATCGAGTGAAGTGGCAAGTACAGGCAGCCCCTGAAAGAGGCTGAGCCTTTTAGCCGCCTACAATAAATAAATGGAATATATATTCATTTTAAAACTTAAAATTATTAATTTAGTTAATTAATGGTAATTAAAACGGATAAGATTTTTTTTAAGTAAGTTGAAGTGTTCGAGTAAAGTAATTAGTACCGTATTGATAAGTATATTATTTTTATTTTGATATAGATATATATAGGTATTAATATATTTTAGTATATTATTTTAGATTTATCGAAGTTTAAATATTTTTAATTTATATATATGAAAAATATTTTTAAATATAAAATAAATAAGATTAAATAAATTTTATATATTAAATATTTATCAATTATATATAATGTTCTATAAAAAAAATTTCAACAAATATAAAAAAATCAATATCAGTTAAGTAGTAAAGTTGAGATTTTTTAATAATCATTAAATTTATGAGTAATTATATTTAAGATTTATCAAATTTATGAGTAATTATGTATAATATTTATCAGATTTAAAATTAATATTAATTTAATTTTTTTTATAAACTTATATTATGTACCTGCCAGTACAATTATTTTCGATCGGTACTATCGAAATAAGTCGATACAGATCAAAACTAAAACCGCAACGATATCAACTATCACTGATACTATTATATGTTAAAATTAATACGTACCGATTAATATAATCAACATCGATATAATACTAACAACACTGATCTAAATGTCAAAGGTGTCCCTTCTTTGGAGGACATGGAGGATTAGAACGCCTCCTTTCAAAGTCTTTCTCTTTTTTTTTTTTTAAATATATTTTTATATTAAAAATGTTTTTGTAAATATATATAAATATATATGATTTATACATCTGTTCGTACATCTATATAAATAAAGAGGGGCAAATTCCAGGTTGCTGGTAAGGATCTTGATTCGTGACGTTTATTTATTTATTTATTTATTTTTTTGGTTTCTTAAAATATTTTTTTTATCTTAACTATATAATTTTTACGAAATCTAATTTGACCTTCATTTATTTTGACCTTCAGAAAATTCCCTTGTTCTATTTTGACCTTTACGAATCTTTATAATTTTTTATTATCTTTTATTTTGACTTTGAAAAATGCATTTTATTTTTTTAATCAAATTAATATTTATTTAAAATTTAATTTAAAAATTTATTTAAAAAAATTATTTTAATTAATTTTTTTATTGTTAAACTTTTTTAAAATAATGAAAATTGATTTACTTTTAAATAAAAATAGCTAATATATTATTAATAATAAAATCAAAGTTAATATATAAATTGAATTAAATATAAGTTTAAATTTTTTTTTTATAAAATAGTTTGGGTGAGTGAAGACTGCTCTAATCCGAGGTCAGAATATATCACGGACCTTAAATTAATTATTAACTATTGTTTAAAAAATTAGTGATAATAAAATTGTTGAAAGAAAAAATATTTTAAAAAAAAGGAAAGAAATGAGAATAAGAATATATAATAACCTTTCTTGGAGATTTTATTAAAAATAAACTTTACCTTATTTCTCTGAAAAATGCATTTAATCTCTTCAAAATGTAAATATGTTAGGATTTTATTACTCAAACTAATATTTAATCAAAATTTACTTTAAAAAAATTATTTTTTAAAAAAATTATTTTAATCAATTTTTTTATCATTAAACTTTTTTAAAATAATTGCAATTGATTTATTTTTTAATAAAAATAACTAATATATTAATCATAATATCAAAGTTAATAAATAATTAAATTAAATATAGGTTTAAATATTTTTGGTTGCTATAAATATTGGTGAGCGAAGATTATAGACCTTAAATTAATTATTTATTGTTATTTAAAAAAATTTAACGATAGTGAAATTGGTGAAAGGAAAGAATTAAAAGAAGAAAGGAAGAAATGAGAACAACAAATATAATTACCTTTCTCCGGATTTTATTAAAAATAAACTTTACCCTATTTCTTTGAAAAATGCATTTAATCTCTTAAAAATGTAAATACGTTAGTATTTTACCAATTAAACTAATATCTATTAAAAATTTACTTTAAAAAATTCATTTTTAGGAAAATTTTTGTTCTCATAAATTTCTTTATCATTAAAATTTTTTGAAATAATGACAATTAATTTATATTTTAATAATAATAATAAAATTAAAGTTAATATATATAATTAGAGTAAATATAAATTTAAATTTTTTGATAAAAAATTTAAGTGAAAATAATTTGATTTAATCCAAAGCCAAATATATACTGTTATTTAAAAAAATTTAGTGATAATGAAAAACCAGAGGCAGAATCAAAGATGTTTTGTTCCCAAAAATTAATGATTCTATTATTTTCTAGGGCTACGCCTACTACCGTCAAGTTGTGGTCCTTAATTGAATAAAATGAAAAAGTTGTTGTGGGCCATTGAATTAAATGAATACTTTGGGCTCTTATTCACGTCTCTGCATTTCTTCTGTATTTTGAAAAAGAAAAGTACGAAAGAAAATGAACACTATCTATAAGTCTGCATTAATTTTTACCAAAAAATGGTTCACAATGATTAAGACAATTTACACTAGATTTTTTAAAAAATAAAAGTACATACATATCTACTTAGACTATGATACACTTGGTTGAAAATATATAAAAAAAAATTATGAAAAATATTTAAGTAACTTTTCAATTTTAAAAAAATAGATAAAGTTTTTTTTATTTTTTTAGAAAATAAATTATTAATATAACTCTATTGTAAATATTATTTTTATTTTGTAATTTAATTTTTAAGTCAATTCTCCAAATGAATGGATTACAGTTGACTCGTGATACTGACTTAATTAGGAGTTTTATAATAAGTATAAATAACTTCCATCTATAATTTATAACATCTACAACACCATATTCAACTAGGTGTCATACCTTGCATTGCACAGGTTTTGTAATGCATCTTATATTTTTAATTACATCATCATCATCAATAATGCATATTACGTTTAAAATCAAAATAAGATAAATAATGTAGCTATATATATATATATTACTTTTAAGAAGATAATCATAAGTATTATGCCGAAAAGCTATAATTCAGTAATGTGTTATACTTATTTTGACCAACAATCTATTTATAATTTGAAAATAAAAATTATTCAGTTTTGGAAATACATGAAAACACATTCGAAGTTTTGCATTTTGTTTAATTTATCTTAAGCAATCTTTTTCATAGCAATGTAAGCATCTATAGCATATTGCTATAATAATCGATCTGCAGAGATAAGTATATTTGCTTTTCATCTTTTTTCTTAAATTTTGCAAGCATAATACTCTCTTATAGTCAAATTATCTCTTTTTATCTTTATTTTTTTCTTGTGTTTTAACAGTAAAAAAATACTGCTCATCATTTGATTCCATTTTCTTGTTGGACGACAATACATTACAAATTAAATTTTTTTGAACAGTTACTTTAGAGCATATGTTGGTGGAGAAAATATTAAAATGTTGATTATATATAGTATTTAAGCAAAACTTTTTCATTATATAGTAGTTATGATTCATGAACGAGAGAGAAAAGATGTATACATTTAATTTAATAAAATAATTTAATTTATGCATAGAGAAAGGAGATGTATGTATGTATTTATAAATTAATTTAGTTCATGTATGAGAGAGAGAAGATATATATTTAATAAATTATTTTAATATTTATCAAAATATTAAAATATCATAATAATGAAAATATTAAGATTTTGACGTGACAGATGAAACATTTAAAATATTATTCATGACATTTATCAGTTAAATTCAATCTTCCTATATAGATAGATTAAAATATCATAATAATAATAATACTATAATCTTGAGGTGAAAGATGAAATATTTAAGATATTATTCATAACATTTATTAATTCAATTCAATTTCACTATATAGATGGATTTGAGAAGGATTGCTTTAATATAACTTAACATGTGATAAGTTTTTTTTTTTTTCAGTATTTATATTATTTTTTTATATTATAATCGTATTAAAAATATATATTAATATAAATTTTAATATATTAATAATTTATTTTATTTAACTTTTAATATGTTTATGTATTCATATTTTATTATTGGGTTAGCAAGTATTTTGCTATGACGGGAGATCGACAAGGTGAGTGACCGGAAAATGGAAATTATGTCGATTAATATGTGAGGCTTTTTAAAGGGATTAATTAAGGCCTTAGATCAGGGTCAGAGTTCACCGATTCAGATTGTATATTGTCGATCTAGTCTTGCATTTTTTAATTATTTTTTTACTTCTTTTTGGATAAATTTTAAAAATGTTTAAATTTTTTAAAATATTAACAAAATGCAACAATTCAAAATATTAATATTGACAATTACATTATTTGGATAAATATTTTTTAAAAAAATTTAAATATTGAAATTCGATGAGATAAGAAAATAATTATAATAGACAAATACTAGTTTGAGGGATAAAATACGAAAAATTATTGAAAAATATGTAATCTTGGTCTCATTAGATTTATAAAAATGAATTGAGTATTACTAACTAATAACATGAAAAAAGTAAAATTTGAGATAATATTTTGCAGTTAAATTGAAGAAAATAAAAGTAGCATAATAAATAAATAAATAAATGTTAATATCCTAATAGAAAAATTAAAGAATTTCACGAGTTTTATCTTAGTTGAAATTTGACAAGATAATTTGAGTCATTTAAAGTTTCTATTTCAAATTCCAAAAAATTTTGACAATTTAATGTTTTATTTAGCCAAACAACGTTAATTTCGATTTAAAATTTTAAAAGTTTTTATAAATAAATTTCTTCTTTAAAATCTCTCGTCCAAATAGTCTCTCTCAAATTAATCTCAAAGTTTTATTTTATTTTCAAAACTAGGAATAATTAAAAATAATAATAATATAACAAAAAAATCAATCTCCAAGATATATTAAGGCTAATTAAAAAATAATAATATAACAAAAAAATCAATCTCTTAATTTACCCGATTGTGAAATTTTAGATTTCTTTAATGTAAAAAACGAATTTATAATTACTACTTATAAAATTTAAAAACTCCACTAACGTTAAATTAGTCAATTCTATAACAAAACATACTTAAAATAATATACATGATTTTATGTATAAAAATTGGGATCAAATCTCCTTTTTCTTTTTTCTTAGGAAAAGTATAGTTTGGTTTTGAGTTTCAGCGCTTTGCAAATCCAATTGCTATAACCATTGAAATCGGAAGGCACATGAACAATTTTAAGCTGTATAAA
Organism: Adansonia rubrostipa; assembly: GCA_038381775.1. Taxonomy (NCBI): domain Eukaryota; kingdom Viridiplantae; phylum Streptophyta; class Magnoliopsida; order Malvales; family Malvaceae; genus Adansonia; species Adansonia rubrostipa. Next base: position 678,159 of record JBBYHM010000020.1, on the reverse strand, counting down.
CCTGACAACTTTGGACAATTACATGACAGGGAAATAGGCGATTAAAACACGATAAAAATATATGAATGTATTAAAATTTATATAAATATATAATACTTTAAATATAATTAAACAACGTATGAAGAGCAATAGTTACATATCAATGATAGTAATAGCATGCAAGATATAGTTCACTCCGCCGGTAGAAACAATGTAGGAACCAGATCCAAAATAAAAGAATCAAAGATTAGAAAACACCAACTGGAACAAATAAAGCCTTAGGAATATCAAATTTAAGTGTCGAAGAAGCTGCCTAAAACAAATGTTCCTACCTGCCCTTTTTTACAGTCTTCAACTCAGTTAAGTATTTGCATACATCATCTCATGTTTCTCGACAAATTTCAAGGCTTTTTTCAGTTCTAATTCTACCTCTTTGTATGGCACCAACATTCAAAGTTCCATTTTTGATTCACAAATATACACAAATGAACATAAATTCAACACCACATATAAACCACCGCAGTAAAAAGGAAAAAAAAATGATTAAGCAGAAGCTTTACTTGTCATTATAATCCTGGTCACTCTCCTTCCAGTTAAGGTAACATTGGAGGAGCTAAGAAGTCGGGACCTCCTAAACAACCTAACGACCTCCTTGACTTCGTCCTCACCACATTGATCCACAGCCACCACACACAGTCCACCTTTTCTCACAGTCCTCTCCATCTCCCCTGCATACCGCATAGGATACAAGGCCTCCATCAAATGAGCACTAAAGGCAACATCAAAAGCCCCATCAAAGAATGGAAGATTATGAGGATCGGCCCTGCTAACCAAAGGCAAGGATTCAATCAGTTCAACACCTGTAACATCCTCAAGACCCATTTTGGATAGAGCCATGACCTCATGGCCAGCTCCGGCAGAGACACAGAGGACTTTGGAGTGGTTCTTTAGGAGACCCATTTGGTACAGTTGGGTAAAGAATTTAGTAAATGAAGAGACCTTCATCTTCCAAGATTTGGAGGACCAGAGGCGGGCATTCTTCTTGTGAAGAGGAAGGTAGTGGCGAGGGAAAGAGTCACACGTGGATTTGGGGAATCTTAGGTAAGGCTTTTGAGGAGCATTGGGTGGGATGCATGTTTCTGGGGTTTGGAGGAAGAGGAAGATGATAGTAAGTGTGGCTATTGTGATTGATACAAATGATACTTTGTTTAGAAATCTCTGAATGTGTCTGTCCATATTGGTTTCTCAGCAAACGAAATTTTTACAATGGAATTGCATTAGTCTCTTTCTCCATCAATAATGCACAGAGTCTGCGGATCACAATGGAATCCTTTCCTCTCGTCTGTTTATGAAATACTGTGCTTTAGTATTATCAGCGTATGCATGCAGCAAACTTGCAGTGAACTGCAAAAAATGTCCGTGAGTATCTTGTATGCAATCGTATCAATAAGTTGCAAGACAAGAAACAATTCATGGAGATACCATTAGACCAAATGTAAACTGCAATATATATATATATATATATATATTTCTTGAAAGTCTTAACAAATTGGTAACTATTAGAATATGCCATGTAGGCCACTATTCATGTAACAGGCATCTTCAAGTATATGAAGTGCCAAATAGAAGCAAGACATAAACACTATAAAACCAAATAAAAAGAAAAAACATGGTGCTGAATTTTTAGGCAGTAGCTGCAAAAACCATTACGATGTGAAGACAGCAAGAACATGTATTATCTAATCAACATTTTCTTCAAACAATCAACAATACCTGGAAACAGGACTCAAGCCTTGAAGTTTATGTTAACAATAAAGGATTCAACGTTCAGGAATGCAACAATTGAGCACCCATGGCTCAGGCCTGTGGCCTCTACGCTATTCAAAGAGCATCTCAACGTAGCAAATGGTCATATCAAAATACTGAAAAGCATTGTATCTTGCTCTTACCATAAAAACAAATTAAATTTGAAAAAAGTATCTCTGAACTCCTACAACCTGCAAATCATTAAATTGGAAACCTCAAAACATATGAACTCTGGACACCACAAAAGATAAAGAACCTACAATTTACTCAGAGATCTGAGGCTGCTAACAGTTCACAGCTGGAAAAGCTCTATGTTTTCACTAACCATTCAACAACCACTATCAGTGCAATGCACAGTAATAGGACAATGTAAATAATTCTAAATAATAAAAACAATTGAAATTACACGAGTAAAAAGATATATGTAACAAACTCATAAAAATAGAAAAAAAAAAAAAGTAAGAATCAGCCTTGCTCAACAGCAAAAATCTAATATTAGTTAAACTCTATGTCCCTGTATGTGTGTATGTGTGTCAGCGAACTTATGAAAAGAGGAATTGCTCAATTTGCACTTCGTGAATGCCTAATCAGAATTTCAATAAACAATGCTAACTAGCTCTAATTTGGAGCCATATTTGCCACAGATGAATTCCGTAATTCAAACATAACTTAAAATCTAAACACACACTCAGCCCCTCCCCACCCTTTTTTTGCCAAAGACTACATCTAACTTTGAAATCCATAAAAAGAGTGCAATTCAAAATAGCCCCTCAGATCTCATAGTTTTGACAAGATCATGTATGGCTTACTGCAATGGTATTCACTCATAGCTTTTCATACACCACCAATGATACATATATATAATAAATACATCCATGATACAGCATACACAGACACACACAGACACACATTATATGAATTTTTCCACCAAAGGGCGGAATGTAGTAACTCTAGGATCACAATTTATCCCAAGACATAAATATCTAACTCCAATAGAAATAAACTATGATCTACTATCACAGCCTCTTAAAGGAATTCATTTTGAGCAACTCATAATCATGACTTGAGAGCACAACCTTGAAAGGCACATAAAACAATAACTTTATGGAAGATAAGAACTCTTTTAAGGAAAAGGCAATGTCCTTATTAAGTATTATAATCAAAAGACAGTGAAGGTCATGGCTTTTATAAAAGCCGAGTCACTTTGTGAAAGGTAATGACAATAATAGCAGCAGAACCAGTAGCATAAACTTTTCTATACCGTAGTCTCTAGAGAAGAAAATCACTACCCAATGATTTCCATAGTATGCAACCGCAATTATGTAGTTACACATTCAAGACAAGATTCCAAATGTTAGAAAAGCCCTCAGATCTCATAGCTAAGAATGGTCATCCACAGTATTAAGTAACTGATTCTCATTAAGAGCCTTCACACCATATCAGCTGAGTCAAAAAGGAAGATAGCTAGGTAGGTAGGGAGAGATAGAGAGAGAGAGAGAGAGAGAGACAGAGAGAGAGAGAGCTCTTTTGTTTATGTTGTTGTTTGTTGCTGATGATGGCAAGGACAGAGCTGATGATAACAAATGCTCAAAATTAGAATCAGAAATAACTGCCCCATTTAATGAGTTTTCTATCATTGGGTGAAACACCCAATACAAAAGGTATTTTTTGGAGAAAAATATCTGCACAAAAAATTTTTTGGAGAAAAAAGACTTGCACTCAAATAATAACAAGCATTCATATAGGAAGAAACTCTAGTTTCAAATATCTTTATTGAACCTGGAAAGTCATAATTTAGCCTGGCTGGATTATACTTTAATCAGTTAGAGTTTATATTTACTCCAAGAATATTCATGGCAGGCAACTAATCTCTAATCTACACCGCATCTAAAATATTTTACTAGAAAATTCAGTAAAGGAAAAATAATTCACCAGTTGAAAGATTTATAATCCATGTAATCTTTTATGGAAAATGGAATACCTTCAGACTCATCACTGTCATAATCAAATGGTAGCGAAGCTCATGATTTTCATAAAAGCAAATACACACCTTCAGGATTAGACAACAACAACAGGAGGAACAGGTTGACAGAAGCAGCTATGGAGGTTTGAAATGAAAATCGAGGAAAAATACCAGACTCAATGACTCCCGATGCAGGCCACACATCAAAGCAGGTGAAATTCATTAAGCATAAAATATTACATTAGATTGTAACAAGAAAAAGAAAATTGACTTGTCAAACTCAACAGCACCAAAAGTGAAGCATTAAGGATTAGCAGAAAACAGGCATAAAGTACAAGCTGGGACTAAAAGAAACAGAACATTGACAAGCCTCGCTTGCAGAAAGCGGTGGTCGAAGAAGACAAAGATGCTCACATTGATGGAACAAACACATAAATTGCAACCAACAAAACACATGAAAGTTGAATTAAGTTGTCACCAAGCAAATAAATTAAGCAATTAAAAAAAAAAACAGATTTCAACAACTATTAATCCCAACTCCATGAAGCATGCTACTGGCAATTAGCAGCACCAATTATTTGTATACTTTAGTGTCAAACAAAGTACAAAAAAAACAACCCAAAATATTTTGTTGTAGATTACTGCTAATTAATCAATTGCATGTAATCATATGCTAAGGAAACAACGGCAGCAACAAGGCAGCATGGCAAAAAGTGGCTCAGAAATTATAAGAGAGAAATGACTCTCAATTGAAGAAGAGAATTTATTATTTCTTGATGCTAAATACAATGGAATGACCCCTATTTATACTAGTTTCATTGATTTATCTTTTGATCCTTATCAAAAAGCCCTCAGATCTCATAGCTACGATTTGTCATTCTCGGTTTAAACCAAAAGTGATTTTCATTAAGAACCTTCACTGCATCAGCAGCCGTGTCCATACGAAGAAAAAGAGTAAAATCTTTTCTTCAAATAAACACCACCCCCCCCCCCCCCAAAAAAAAACTGTTGACGCCATTGCTGAAAGCAAATAACCAAAGTGAAAATCAGAAAAAAAACTGCTCCATTTCAATGAGTTCGGGACCAAATACTAAAAAAAAAAATTGAAAAGTATGCAGCAAAATGAATTTGTAAAAGGTAAAACATCAAAACTCGAAAGGTAAAACAGCCAGATCTTTCACACTGTAATGAATCAACAGCGAAAAGAAATAAGGAAAGAATACTCACCATGAAACATTCATTCCCTGCTCGAAACAGAATACTGAATCTGAAAGAGAGATTGAACAAATTAAGAGGTGGATTTCGCTTAATGGGAGCAAGCCAAGGTTTTTTAAATAAAAATAAAATTTTACGTATATGTGTTTGTATTATTTTTTTCATGTTTAAAATATTATAAATTAATATAAATTTTTATTTATATAAATTTGATTCATCGATAATTTATTTATGTATATTTTAACATGTTCGTATAAAAAAAAAAAACAAAGAAAGAAAGATAAAAGGAAAATTTGTATGTACTTATTTGTGTTAAAATTTTTTTGTGCTTAAAGTATTAATATTTCATTTTATGTATATTTTTTACATATTTATGTATTTATAACATGTTCATATTATTTTTGTGTCGTGTCATATTTTAATCAATTTTCGTATTACGTTTTATTTTATCTCAATATTTTGTATACTTTTTCATAATAATTCAATTTTATCTTAAATTCATTTATTTGAAAATTAAATCATAGCACCAGCCATATATTAATATAAATATTATATCCAACTTTTTATTAATTTTTTATCCCTTAATATGAATCAATGTAATCTCAATGTTGTTTTTCCTACACTTGATATTTTGTAGTTGTGTGTGCCTTTGTAATTTTGAGATTTATGTTCATAATTCTGGTTCTAATGTTCTTTTTGTGATTTATTTTTATTTATTTATTTATTTTTAAAGAATTTGGATGTTTCTAAGTTTCATTGGTTTAATGACTTATGATTCATTTATTTCATTCTATTTTCCTTCTCTGAAAAACAAGTTTTATTGTTCAATATATTTCTGGTCCAGTTATTGTCCTTCCTAGTTAAGTTGCTACAAGTACTGTTCTGGCTATTATTATCAGATTTTGAAGCCTCATATATATATATATATATATATATATATTTTGTACTGCTTGGTTTGGCTATTGTTCTTGTTAGGATTTGTGCTTTTACAGATCTATTATTTGATTTAGGTGCTTTAATAGATTTTGAGACTCTTATCATCTTTATTCTTTTTGGTTTGATTGTTGCTCTTCTTCTTCTTAGGATCAATGTTTTGATTGTTCTGATAAATTCATATTGTTGTATAATGAATGACGAATGGCGATCTTGCAAGAGAATGTAAGTTTAGGTGGTTTCGGAAGCAAACACTAAGCGAGTCAAAAGGTTATGGTTTGGAATGTGCCTCCTGTCCTGTGTTTTATGGTTCTGTTAGGTAGGAAAGGTCGAATAGATAATATCCATCTCATAGTTTACCAATTGTCAAAAGATTCTATCATGTTCAGGTGTAAACAGAAATCTCAAGAGATCTATTGTCTTACAGAGATGTTGTTAACACCTATAGAAGGTGACCAAGCAACGCATACTGATCAGATCAAAGCATGTTCACTAAACAGAAAAACCAAAACCATCTAAAGTCCAGTCCATCCAGGAGATATAACTAACAAGTGTGAGTGGGAGAACTCAGCACATAAACTACCATTAAAGTTTCTAACAGTCACCCTTCCTGCAACAATCATAATGCTCAATGCTCAATGAAGGTAGTCACACTCTAAAGGATAAATTTTGCTGCAAATCCCTGTACCGTCTCCAAAATTTGAGTTTTAGTTCCTCTACTTCTCAAAATTTGAGTTTGGTCATCGAAAATTTCAAAAGACTGCTCAGCGAAAACCAAACTTCAATGACTAAAATATATCTATCTCTAAGATCACCTGGAAAAGTATGCTCATAGAAGAAAAAGACTGCGAAATACATATAAACACATAATCATATAAAAAATATAAGAAATCAGCCTCACATGACAGCAAAGATTAAAAATGAACACATATTTAATCAATCAGAGATACTAAGTCTGCATTTCTCTGATGCATTAATTATAATTTCAACGAACTTAAATGCATTTATAAAACAAGTAAAAGATATCCCTAAAACTACCCGAAAAAGTACACTCAGAGGAAAAAGAAAAGTGAAAAATACACAAATACATACATTTATGCTTTGGAACTAAATCAATCTCTTTTGGCCGCAGACACCTCCCTTTGAAAACTCCCTAAAAGGGCAACTAAAGAAAAGCCCTCAGATCTCATAGCTATGTCAAGATCATGTACAGTTCACTGTAATCGCATTCATCAATAGCTTTTCACACACCACCTGAACAACAAAGAAATATATATATATATATATATATATATGTATGTATGTATATACATACACACAAAACATGAGAGAGAGAGAGAGAGAGAGAGAGAGAGAGAGGAGGTGGAGTGCAAAAGCCAGAGATGAATCGAAAACCAGAACGATCCAATCAAAGATGAGTTTTCCATCATTGGGCAAAAGACAGCGCCAGTAGGATCTCGATGAAACCCAGAACACAAGTGTCTAAAACGCTACATAACATCAAGAAAGAAAGAACTTTGATCTAATAAAAAAGATTGTTATATTGAGAAAGCAAAAGGCACAATGGCCACAAAGGCTCTAATCAAGTTTCAAATAACAACCCTAAAAGGCCCATAACAACAATTTAAAAGGAGGATGTAATTCAAAGAAAGCAAAATACACATCGGATTCGATCAATATCATAACTCAATGATAGTGAAGCTAATTTCTTTCATTCCAATCTACATCTTCAGAGATAAAAGGAAACAACAACAACAAGAAAAAACAAAAGAACTACCACATATAATAACTTTTCATCATCATCCCCACGTCAAAGCCTTTGAAATTCATGAAGCAAATGTTACACAGATGGTATCCAAAGCAATGAGAGATTGACTAGCTAGGTTCAATAGAACCAAAGTGAATAACTAAGGAGATAACATACTTTCTCAAGTATTACCGGATAACAAACATGAAAAGTACTAGTTGAGGTTAAACAAGAAAAAGGTTGACAAGAATTTTCTCAGACAACTAAAATGTTTAATTTTTTCAAATCAGCAATTCAAGAACAGGGAGATACTATAATTGATGAAATAGACATATGAAGTGCATCAAAGAGGACATGATTAAAACTTAATCAAACTGTCCCCAAGCAAATACATTAAGCATTTAAAACAGACAAAGCTGTCTCTCAGTTTAGCACAATTCTTAGAGGCTTCAATGATTTCATCTAAGCAACAAAAGACTATGCATCGTGAATTGTACTAGCAAATAAGATATATTCAGTAAGATTGACAAAATTCATAGGATTAATGAAGCTAAAGACTCATACAAACCATCCCACCGAGACCATACTACTAATCAGTAGCATTAATTTCCACACTGGAGTCGCTAAAGAGCAAAATGAAATCCAAAATAAAACCCATTGTAGAAAACTGCTCATTATCATCCATTTAGTTAAGGGTATGCAAGAGTTAGATCAAGATGCAACTCATATACACAAAAACAAAAGTAGCATAATCAAGTCTTGAGATTCAAGATGATCGACAAAGCACTCAGATCTCATAGCATCATCATTCTACTAAAAGAAACGTTTTAAAAATAAAATGCAAAAATGGATATTTTGTAAGAGTGATAGAAAAACATGAGAAACCCTCAGATCTCATAGCTTCTGAATATTTAAAAGAAAGGAAAAAAAAACACACAGCAACCGCTAAATGGTGTGGCAAATTATAAGAGAAGAAGGGGATGGTAGGGTTTGTATGGAAGACAAGGGTAGAATTACTGGATTGCCATTGGTTTGATAGGGAAGTATCTGGTTGTACCTTTAAATTTTTGGGTTGGGCCTGGGCTTGTTCAAATTGAATGGCCCATTAAAGCCCAAAATAATATTATAAATTATTTTGGAAATTAAGTTCAAAATCAAATGAAATGATAGATAAACGTATAAGGATTTTGTTATCGAATGTTTAAGGCACATTTAAGGTTATCATATTAAATAATATAGTGTATTTATGTATTAAAAATAATACTATTAATTGTTAACTATCATATTTAATAAAGGAACGTTATTATAAATAAAATATTAATTAACTTTAAATAACATCCATCACTAAAATCTAAATTTTAATAATATTTAAAAAAAAAAAAAGAAGAGTAACCAGATACAAGTCGGTAATGCCCGCGGACCCGATAATTTGATTTTTAAGAATATGTCATTACCAGTAAGAAAAAGAAAAATAAACACCAAATGTACAAAGACAAAACTGAGCATGCGAAAACAAATTCAAAATCTTCGTTGGTCTTGGCCACAGTTAGACCTATTTACATGTCAAGTTATCTGTCAGAGCTCAATTTGCTCGAGTTGAATTTTGAATAAATTTTTTATTGATTCGAGTTAATTTAATTTTAATTAATATTTATTAATTAAAAAATATTTTTATTTAAATTTAATTATAAAATAAATATTAATATAAAAATAAATTTTTTATTTTTTATTAATTATGAATAATAAATATGAGTAATACGAATAAACTAAATTGGATCAAAAATAAGTCCAAATAAATAATTTATTTTTTTTAAATCATAACCTAATTTGACCTGATTCGTAAATATCTTTAATCTTAATATCTTATCTCTACCCAAAAGATAAGCTTTCAAGTCTAACATCATGGATGCGTTTAAAACTTCTCTAAGAGTAACCAACACCTCTTACTAATAATACTCTAACTTAGAAAAAAAAAAAAGGAATGTTGAACAAAAAATAGTGCTTTACCAGAAAAACAGCTTTGTCCACTATAAATACAATTATATCAATTTGAAAATGTTTAATCAATAATAAGGTTTCCCATTTAAGGCCTAGCCTGGCCTGTCAATGGATTTTGTAACTGGAATATTTATACAATGTGATGGCCGGCGTAGAGTAGTTCTTAAATGAAGGGTCCATTAATAGGTAGTAAGTTTAATTTTGATATAATTGAAAATAAATGACGAGATTATTTACTAAAATAATAGAATTAAAATTAATGATGGCATATGTTTTTGGATATAAAAATAATGGTGATTTTAAGGTGGAGTGTAGTGGACAAGAAAAAATAATCATTAGATGCATTATATTAAAATTTGTATACAATGAAAATTTTAAATTATTTAATATTTATAAAATTAATAATTTATTTATATTTATTTATATTAAATAATAATATATATTAACATTATCTTTTTGTCGAATAACAATAAAAAATTATTAAAATTTTATTTGTCAAATAATAATTGAAAGTTGTTGATGTCTTTTTTGGACGTATAGTTGATCCGGTGGCCGAGGTACCTGTGAAGGGAGAAAAATGAGTCAAAAGAGGTCAAAGGGTGGCTTTCGAGATGTGCGTTAACGCTCAAGTCAATAGGTACTTCATAGGCCGATAGAGCAAAGTAAAAAGAATAGTGGTAAAAGACACACCTCCAACTTCATGGGGTTTCATACTTTAAATAGCAGGCCAATGGGTGGTGAAATTATTAGAATGCCCTCAAGGTTTTTTTTGTCATAATAGTTGTCCCTCCCTATAGGCACAAAGGCGATTAGAAAGTGAATGACTTCGTGCTTTTTACTAGACTTGTTGGGTGAACTGTGGTTGTTATTCATGTGTTTTTTTGTTCGGCTTTCTTTTGTCTTAGATGTTGCCTAAAACAAAGTTAAAATCTAAAAAAATGTGCAATTCTTGAACCTAAAAAAGTAAGATAATCATAATTTGAACCTTTGCTAAGGTTAAGACCTTTGAGAAGGCGTAACAATAGTCTTAAGGTTTTGGGAAGGCGAGATAAGCATAATTTGGACCTTTGGGAAGGTCTAGGCCTTTGGAAAGGTGTTGTAACAGTTCTCAATCTTAAAAATATGAGATAATCATAATTTGGACCTTTAGGAAGGTTTAGGCGTTTGGAAAGGTGTGGCAACAGTCTTAAACCTTTAAGAAGTCAAGATAATTATCATTTGAATATTTAAGAAGTTCAAGGCTTAAAATGACAAAGTAGTTCTTGAGCTCATAATAGGCAAGATATTTGTAATTTTGAACCTTGAAAAAGATATATTGAGCTTGGATAGATTGTGCCTAAGAAGACTTTTAGTGATGATGTTTGTAGATATGCTGAGATAATTCTTAAAGATTTGTTTGGCTAGATGAGACTTGAAGATATTTTGAGATATGTTGGCGGATGATTTGGCTAGATGATGCTCGAAAATATGTTGAGATGTGTTGGCAGATGATTAGGCTAGATGATACTTGAAAATATGTTAGGATGTGTTGGCTAAATAATTCGACTAGATTATGCTTTGAAGATATGTTGAGATGTGTTGGCTAAATGATCAGACTAGATGATGCTTTGAAGATATGTTGAGATATGTTGGCAGATGATTTGGCTAGATGATGCTTGAAAATATGTTCAGACATGTTGGTTCCAACCCTAAAAGCTAACTTTCTTTTTTTCTTTCCTTTTTTCCTTCTTTTATTTTTTGCTTGCTCTGCCCAATTACTTCTTGTCTTGACTATTTTCATTGAATCAAACACCTAGATTTAAATACTTAAGGATTGATCCATAAAACCCATATATCATTTTGAAATAAAAAGATTTGTAAGGTGATAAATCTAAGTAAAAAGGGTTGGTGTACAACCCACAAAATCCATGGCTAGTACATAAAAAAAATCAATAATAATAGGTAGCACCAAGAACGGTGACACATCTAAAGCAACCATAAAGTATATGTAAAGTAACCATCAGAAAATGTTACGAATCAAAACATACCCATTTTTGTTGTGAGCACACATGATGTTGATTCCTATAGATAGTGTCAAATTACTGATTTTTTTTACGATTATAAAATTTTATTCACGCATTATGTGTCTTTAATCTTGTTTCTTATATACATACATATATATATATATATATATTGATACCTTAATTAATAGAATGTACTTGAATATTATACGAATTGAACAACGAATTCTTTTTTCTTTGAGAAAATTTATAACACATTTTATGTGTAGATAGATTACTATTTTTTTAAGGGTAGAGTTCGGTTGACAAGATACTTAATCCCATTTAATTTAGTGGTAAATAAGTTATTTAAGAACTTTTAATTATGTGATATTATTGTGAAAAAAGTTATGAAAATTAAAGCATCCAAAAAAAAATCAAAATAATAAAATTTAAAGATATAAAAATAATAAAATCATCATTTTATTTGAAGTCTAACCTTAAAAATCATAAAAAAAAAAACTTTATTTTTTTTACTTTTTAATTTGTATGATATAAATTATCAAATTATAATTTAAACCGTAAAAATAAAAAAATTTTCTACTCATTTAATATTACGTCTACCGCACGAACTTTCAAAGTTATGTCTGGCAGTGTAAACCAAGATTTCTGAACCCTTCTACTGTTTTCAAAAATAATGAAAAAAAGGGGCCATTTCTTACTATTGCAATCGCCAGTCAAACACGTTAAAACTTTCTAGGCCGATGTGCTTGCGAAAAGGATAGCTAATCACCACCTTGGTTCCAAAACAAATGCAAAAAAAAAAAAAAAACACATGACCAAGACTGAAAAAAAAATAACAAAATTCCGCTTAAAATAGCCGAGAAACATGATTATGTTTATTTTATCATAAGAAGAATATATATATTTTTATATATGTATTGTTAATGTCAAAATCTGTGGTGCTTGGCTACTCAATCAAAGACTTACAATAGTGAGGGTTAAGGGGAGTCTAGCGTTTTTACTCCTCAGCATCGCTAGACTATATCAAATTAGTACATAGTGAAGGATGGATTGGCAAGAGAGTTAAAAAAGCAACCCTTAAAAGTTACGTTATCTCGTATTTATTAAATTTTGGGTTTTTTATGATTTTATATTTAAGTTAAAACTCTTCTTATATTGAATCTCTTCAGTAACGATGAATTAATTTTAAGTTAAATAGTTAGAATGATATCAGAATCCAGGTTTTCATATCATTATTCTTGCATATATTCATTTTTGTTATTATTTTCAAGTGTCTTACGTGATAGACCTCTTTTTTTTTTGTGTCTATACACAATAAAAACTTATTAAAGTAATATTATTTTTTATATGCTCAATCTTAAAATTTTTTGTAACCTTATTTTCAAATTAAATCTCTCCATCAACATAATTTTAAGTTTATAATTAATTAAGTTAGTTTTAGGTTTGATGCTTTAATGGAACAAAACCGAGCACTCAAAAGTTTAAGAAATAGTGGATAACAAAATAACCAAAATACTTCAAGAAATAAATTTGTTAGTTTACCTCACAAGTAGATCTACTCAAGGGCCGGGCTACCAGCCCAAGCCCGAAGATCTGCCCGAAATTTGGAAGGGTTTAGACAAACATAATAGGCCCCAAAAATGGGTCGGGCCTGGACAAAAAAAATAGGCCCGATTAAAAAATAGGCTGGGGCTTGGGTTCGACTTTCAAAGCCCGAGCCCAATCCGGTTTACTATGATATTATATTATATTTTATTTATTTTATATTTTATGTATTATATAATTTTTATCATATAAACAATAGATATATGTATATAATATTATAGTGTAAACTTTAAAAGCTAAGTTAAATTATTTATATTTATAAACTTAATAAAAAAATTATTAAATTAATAAAAATTAAATTTTAAAAAATATAAATTATAAAAAAATATAATATAGACGGGCCTAAACAGACTTGGACTATTTATTTATAAATATGAACAGGCTTAAGCAAAATTTGAGATCCATATTTCGGATCAGACCGGACTTGAACAAATATATTTAATATTAATACCATTCTCAAATCTAACCCGAATCTGATCTGACTCGGCTCACGAACAGATCTACTCACAAGTGCAAAGTTCAAACCAATATCCAAAGCCTTCTTAAAAGTGGTGAGAGGAGATTCCATCGAGTTACGTGGATACTTGCCTTTATAGAAAAGGGTTTCAACACAAAAACTCTGATCCTAAGTAAACATCCATATCATATCTATCCGGCTGCAAAAACAAAACATTAAGGATGACAGCAACTGTAAGCTTTAGTAAAATAGTGTTTTAGGGACAGCTCGTAATGACTGAACATACATATTGTCAGGGGAAGTTTTTGAGTCTTGGGTTGTTTTGTGTTGTCAGGAGGAATATCTATCTAGCATCTAAATAGAATTTCGTGACGAATGGTTGCTGCCAGCGAGTTTCAGTTAAAAAAGGTCAGACAAAGAAGACAATAATATATAGAACTTGGCGTGCAAAAGGCCCTCCAAGTGGGAATCTAATGTTCTGCCTACGATCGGCAATATTGTGCCAAGACATGAACTCCAAAGCACCAGTTGAATCCGACAAGCAAACCACCTTAAAAAATGGGATCATTCTATAATAATAATAATAATAATAATAATAATAATTACTAATAATATTCATATCGCAATGATTCATATAAATCACTTATTATGAGAAAATATGTTCCTACATGTGACATGGGATCATTGGCCTCAACCTGTTAAACGGACTTTAACCCAATTAGGTCTATATAACTTAAAAGACTTCTTTTTTCTTTCTAACTTGTGATGAACCTTTCTTTCTTACTTTTAATGTGGGATTTCCTTTTAATACGTCATTGAAGCGTCCTTCCTCCTCTCTCGAACGTTTAACACGATATTCACTCTCATTTATTAGTGTGACGAGGCAGCGTCCTGCCTACTCTTTCTGAACATTTGACAGGATATTCACTCTCATTTAGTCATATGATACCATTTAGTCTTATGACAACCCCATCATGATGACTCAACTTGCCTATCTGTCATAGCGGTTGGCATGATGTTTGGACTGGCCCAGTCTACCTATTGTTGTTGTAGTGCTTGAATTGAAATCGGATAGCCAATAGTTTATTCCGGTACCAAATTATCTTGGAGCTATTATCCTTTCCTTGCAAAACCAACTTAAACCAACTTAGTGGGACATACCACGACCGTACTTACAAACTTAAGACCTCCCTTTCTGATTTAAGATTGAAACGTCTTAACCCTTAATGCGTTTGGCATAACGTTTAACGCATGTTTACATGATGAAAGCTAAGAGGTACCAAAATGCCGAGCTCCAGAGAACGGAATCTTCAAAAACATGGTACTTGACATACGTAGTAAAGACAATATCATTCGAACATCAACGATTGAAAAACAAAAGACAGACAGTGAAACCATTTGAAACAATCTACCTCAAAGGAGAAAAAAAGGGAGAGGGGGGGGGGGCAGAGGAAGATAAATGCAAAGAGCCCTCCTGAAGGTGCACAGATGTTTCTGTGTCCTTGCCAGTTTCTGGCCATTAGTTGTACATAAGACTGCATAACATCCTATAAATTCTAGGAAGAGACCCAATACCGAGCTAAATGTGCTTCTATTAGCTTCATCTATTCACATGCCAATTTGGTATCAAAGCTGCTGAGGCAGATGGCAAAAGCCTGAAACGCAGAGAGAGGATATCTGTAATCCATCGTAAACATGTCCTTGCCAACTTTACCAAACTGGAGAATTATCTTATCGTGGTCAGATTGGGGTGGCTGTGATGGTGTTGGGGCACCAGCCGCTGGCTGGTTTGCAGCAATCAGCTGAAAATTCTTGACAGATGCAACAGTCACCCGTCCTCGAAAGTTCAGGCACCAACATTGTAACTGCTCATGCCATCTGGGTGGTTTGTTCCGGAGAACCAAAGGTCTCTCCTTTCCCTCATCCTCTTCATCACGGGTTCCAACAATGTCTGAGAATCTGGCGCTGCTAAACTCAGAAGAATTGTCAATTGCCTTTGAAAAAGAGATGCTCCGAAATGAGTCTTCAAGGGATCGAGGCAGAAGCTCTGGCTGGCCAGGGACAATGCCACCTGGCTCAAGGGCTGACGAAGGAATTGAGTGCATAATGCAATGCATCCTACGGGGCCCCCTAGTACCTAGCACATTCAACTCATATGAGACCTGAGCAATGTTGTAGCTACCAGTAGGAACCTTTGGAGAGACTTTTTTTGAATAGAACCTTCGGCTTCGGCCAGGTGGTGAAAGCTGAGCGTTGTTGTATGGAGGTTGCGTGTCATAAATTATGAATTTGGTACCAAGAAAATTAGACCTGAAGATGAAAAAAGGACTTTAGTGTGTTTCTATTTGCAACAATTAATGAACATATAAAATAGGGATAAAAAATCTGTTTGACTGTGCATGCTTTGCACTTAAATTATGCATCAAAATACCTGCCCTCATGTACATACATTCACAACCTAAAAAATAATCTCAACATCAAACAAACTAGAAGGCATTTCCAGGAGAAACTTACACTGCTTCCTTCCTCAAAATTGTCAAGCATCTAACATACTATATAAAATATTATAATACAACAGGTGGTTGAGCACATTTTGCATTCAAAGCCGGATAAAATAATGGATAGCAACATCATTTAGGATGGAACAAGAAATCCTACCTAAGTTTTCCAATGTATGTGCTACTAGATCTCGATATGTTATCTGCATCCATGGAGATTACGTACTCTGTGCAAGTAGTTCTACGAGTCCGTTTCGCAGAAAGAAGAAACTTCCCATTTTCAACAAGCAATGCTGCAAAATATAGCAAAGATTAAGCTTACATACCCCAATACAAATAATAAATAGAAAACATGATTATATCTCAATAGGCACGACGGTCAGAATAGTATGTAAGACAACTAACGCCATGATTATGTGCTACGATCCATAGCTAGATAGAATTAAGGTAACAGAATTAGAGAAATAATTCACCATGGCAAGGAAAACTTAGAAAAAAAAAAAATTACTACCAATGTTTATGACCCAGGCCACCATAGAGCAAATATGACCAACAAGAACTCATTTACGTTGCATGGAGACACAAGTTGAAGTTCAACTTATTCCAGCAGAAAAGGACATTAGAGCCCAACCCAAGACATACACAGATTACTAAAAGTTTAAAGTAAACAACTTGCTATAAACTTCAACTTGAACATGACAATTCTATTTGTGTAACACAGGTCAGCGAAGGATCATATATGATGACAACAGAAATTCTACTCAAACCCAGATGACATATATAATGGGAACCAACCTGCTTAACTTGCAGAGAGAAATCATATATTTGCCAAAAGAATAACAGGAGGTGTAGCAAACAAGTAATGGGGGAATTCCATCACAGTAATGTTCAATAGATGGGCTAAAATGAGTGAATTATCTGTTTTTTCAACAGGATGTCAACTTTTGAATCAAATGGCTCTAAATTAGATAAAAATGCATCACAACTGTTAGAATCACTAATAGCAATATCTGTCTTGTCAAAATATTTAAAACCTAGCTAGACTTGAGGAATCAACAAGACAATCAAATGAAAACAAATTTACAAGGTTACTAATTACTAATAGCCAAGAAGTATGTATACCTACAGCTAGCAAAAGCCTTTCCAGCCGACTAAAAGATATATTTAATGCACATTACAATCATCCCCTTAGAAGGCAATTTCAAAGAGAACAGAGGGAGAATAATTGCAAGTTAAAGAATTAATACTGCAGTTGTAGGATGCTTTTCACAGCCATATTAGTTCGGGAACAAAAGAAATTCAAGTTTAAAAAAAGGAACAGTTTTTAAGCACATTGAATTTAGAGTTGTAACCATAGAAACATTAGAAGTAAAAATTAATTAGTTCTATTGCCCAAGGGCGCCCAAGAAACAGATAAAAACACCAGAGCAAACAAGGTCATGACTAAGCCAATGAATCATAAAGGACGAGAGTGAAAGAGTAGCTGACCAGGACTAAGGCAAAGGAAGAGGTGATAAGTTAAATTAGATTTGTCTCTCCTAATGAAGCATTGAATGGTTCCATCCCTCGGCCCAGGCTGTACTTGATTAACAAATGAAAACTTTGTCAGTCACCATTTCACAAAATTGAAAATTCAACGATAGAAGTTAAAAAGCACAAATGCATACAGATTTGACATTTGTATCAAAATAATACAAAAATAAAATGGTATGGCCGACCAAGAAGCCTAATAAACACATTGTAAATCAACCCATCAATTGATTACAGATCTAACCTGCTTCAGAGAAACAGGGAAGGTGATTTTTCCAGAGAACTCAGGACATGTAACAATTTCTTTGCACATTTCCCTCCATGACCTGCATACCGCAGCACAGGCAACAACATGCTTGCGAGCAGGCCACGTGCTCTCACTCGCTTCCAGTCTCTTGATCACATCACGCAACAGCTCCGGCGGAAGGCTAGCCCAGCGGCTATTCTGGACAACCACTGGCTGATCATGCAACTCAAGCACTGAACCATGAGATTTTCCCCTATGATGATTATGACCAGGCAACCTCACCTCAAAACCACGCCTAGATAAGCTCCCAAAAGCATCCCTCACATCGTTAACTATACTTCGGAACGACATTTAATCTCAGCACTTCCAAAAGAAACCCCCAAAGAATTAATTTATCCTCCAAAATGGTTGCATAAATTATAATTATGACTCGCTAAAACGGCGATTACTGATCATCCACACGCATGCACCAACTGCAAAATCAAGCAAAAAAGACAGCTTAAATTATTAAAAAAAAATTCGAAACTGAAAATTCTCTTGATAAGAAAGTAAGAAAACAGGAAAATATGAGATAAGAGGGAAAAGCACAAAGCAAGAAAAGAAGATTCTCAAAAAAGAAAAATCAAAATTGACCCAAAATAAAAGCAACTAAAATACCTAACTGTAATTAGAAACTATCTTTTTGGCGGGGATTTAAAAACCCTAATGCCACAAAAGAAATGAAAATAACAAAAAAAACCCATAGTCACTCTTTTAATTGAAAATCTCTATTCAAACTAAAATACATATATTTACCCTTTTTTTTTAATCCTTCAAAAATAAAAACACTAAAATTCGAGAAAACAGTAAATCACAGTTTTTAAAAAAGGATATTAACCGATTTTCATTCTGCTACTTTAGTTATTGCTACTAATTAAAATAATTTTAGAATAAAACCTAACCTTGATCAAAGTAAATGAAGCTGACAAGAACTTAAACCTAATCAATGGTCAACGATTTTTTTTCATCTCTGAACTTTGAGGAAGCAAAGATGAGAACTTTTTATAGAAAAATTGTCCCCCCCCCCCCAAAAAGAAAGAAAGAAATAAAGAAATAAAAGCTGGAATTTAAATATCTACACTCCAAATTGTACCGAAAACCACGAGAAAAAAAAGTTAGAAATGAACAGCAGAATGAATGTAGCGTTTCTTCTAGAAACGGGAAGAAAACTACAGAAGAGAAAAAAAACACAAGGAATCAGTCAAATAACTGGAAGAAAAAGAGAAGTCTAACAAAGGAAATCAGATTTTAAAACTTTTGGAAGAAGAATACGCTGACTGGACATCAAAATCTTAAAAGAAGCAGGAATTTTTTCCCCTCATTGAATGGAAAACCTTCTTTTTTTTTTCTCCAGAAACAAACAGAAACGAAAGAAGAAAACGAAGAGAAATTTGAGATCTAACAAGGACAATAGAATCACAAAACAGGCAGCTCTTACCCCTTTTCAGTCTCAGATCCTTAAACGGCTCTTGCCACACCCGCTTTCTCTTTCTGTTGAAAAGCAAAACCACGGACTCCAAATCCTTATTAAATCTAGTTTAGGGAACTCCTATTTTTTGTTTTAGAAAATAATAAAATGAAAAAAAAAAGGCTAATTCAATATTTTATAGTAAAATTCTTCATTTAATTTAGTTTAATTGATCTATTTTCAATTCAATGTGATGTAATTATTTATCTGATGTTTTTTCTTTTGGGTTGTTAAATTCCCCCGAGAGTTACTGAAGCACTGACCGAGAACTTGCCTACGAAAGGACAGTTTTATCCTTGACGGTTGACTTTTCAGGTTTTTGTAACTGTCATCCACTTGACTAAACGATAAACTAAACGGCGCGTTTTTTGCCAATAATGTAATGCTCCCCCTCGGCCCATCCATTTCCCCAACTTGGCCACTTCCGTTGTTGTTGTGAACGCAGTGCGCACGTTAGAAACAGTGGTGCACTATAATTTGTCCTTTGCCCCTCGGTTTCCCACCGAGAAATTATATTATTCATTTTTTTTGTTGGTACAAATTTTTAAATTTTTATAAATAAATTTTATAAAGTCAAATATATTTTTAAAATAAATAAAAATTTTATAATTTATTTAAAAATAAGATATATAATAATTTTTTAATTTAAACTTATAAAATTTTAAAATATTTCTTGCTAATGAATTAAAAGATATTTCTTTTGAAAAATTTAGATTAATATTTACATTACGTTTTGTTCACTAGAATAAAATAAAATTATAATAGAATAACTATTACATGAGAGTGGAATAGAATAGCTTATACAGTAGTTTGATTAAATAGAATAGATCAGTACAAGATTCGAATATTTGACAAAAGAGATTCGAATGTCCTAAAATAATTTTTTATCTCACCTAAGATTGGAATAACCATTCACTAGGATCATTCAATGATTATTCAATAATTTTATGAAATAAAATCATAATTAATTATTTTAAAAAATTATCATTCTGCAAATCAAATAGCAATATTATTATAGCACGCTGAACATAACCATGATGGAATTTTAGTTCTTGGGAACCAAACACGCTATTAGTTTTTTAAGGGATGCTTATGGTACCAAAAGAAAATGTTAAATTGATGCAATAAGTAATTTCTTGTATTGTTAATTTTGATTCTACTGATTGACAATTCAAGAAAGATTGCTAATGCATTTTATTTATTTTGTCACAGCAATCTTTTTTCTATTTATAACAATTAATTATTAAATAGTGATTTATATTTTTGAATAGAGCATATCTTCAACAATTATTATAATATAATTAATTAATTACAATCTTAAATTAGATACGACTCACAAAAATATTATATAGAACTCATAGTTTAAGTAATAGACCCCTACATAATTTTGTGTCATGATTAGATAGTTACATGATTGTAGAAAAAAGAATTTTAAGTGAAATGCTTTATTTTTTTGGCATTAAAGAATGAACAGCATAAAAGATTATTTTTTTATACATCGACTTGATAAGTAAGATTAAAAATTGTCACATATTTTATTTTTACAATTATTTTATAATTTTTTTACTTGTAACCTTAATAAATATATGCGATTTAAAAATTCTAGTAGACGAGATTCTACTATTTAAGAAATATGTGATAAACATTCGATTTAAAAGCTTTATTTGATAGGATAGAAAGAAAATTGAAAAGATAAAAAATTAGATAAGGAGAAAATGAGAAGATTGAAAACATATTTTTTTTCCATTAGCGTGCTTGGTAGGAAAGATAAAAAAGTAAAAAAAATAATTTTTTTCTTTACATCACTTAGTATGATTGAAAAAAAAAAAAGAAGAAAGAAAATAAAAAAAATATTATTTTATCATAATACATTTTTTAAGTTAAGATAAAAAATAAAATCTAAAAAATGATGGCTAATTTTATCATTATACACACTTGACTCACACTAATTTTATTTTTTTCCTATTTTCGTCCCAATTTGAAATAATTTGTTTTTGTTAATAGATGAAAAAATGATAATCTTTTATATTTTCTTTCTTTTCACTTTTTTTTAATCTAATGCACTCAAAATTTATTTATTTTTACTTTTTTACCCGTCTCTATCTATCGTTCTACTTTTTCATTCAACTAAGCATATCCTAAAACTTACGATTTAATGGACATATGATAATATCATTCAACAATAAGAATAAAGATATTAAAATTTTAATTTTAAAATTTATATTATTAGGCATAAGTAGACAGATCGAGATATGTTGTTATAAAATTTGTTAATATTATACCTTTTTATTCTTTTTATATAATTTTAATTATGTTTTATTAAAACTTTTATATTATATTTTTTATATATAATATGTAACAATATTATGTTAAAATATTTAAATATCATATATTAAAATATTACATAGAATTTTTAAACATCACATATTACTTTGACATATAATTGTAAAATATTATTTGAAATATAAAATTTATAATAATATTTTTAATGTTATTTATAATTTTATAGTATTATTATTTTGAAATATATTTTTACATATATTAATAATATTTTATTACTAATTATATAATAATTTAAGTTTTATAAGTGAAGTATTATTATTATTATTTAAATTAAAGATGCAACAATTATTTTATATTTTTAAAAGAATTTAAATTAATTAATTCTTTGAAGGTTAGTTACAAACTGTAGGTTGAGAAGATCCAGGCATCCTGCTTTTTTGACTTTTGGGTGCTAAGGATCCCGGTGAAATTTTAAGATTTTAATGACAATTCGACTGCTTGGTTTTATTTGCGGGAGACATGAATTGATGTTTATCAGTACCGGATAATAGCAGACGTTTACGTTCGGACGATCGTTTTGAAAAATTATTTATTTTTAGTTTAAGTTTTGATTAAATTATATTAGATTGATTTAAAATTTATATTATAATTTTTTAATTAACATATATTAAGTGAATTTTTAATTTCCTTGAAATGTTCATAAGAAAAAAAAAAAAGAGAGAAAACTTTCTCATTTACTGAGAGGAACATCCATCTCTATGTATTCTTCCTACGCATCAGTAGGATCGTGCATTTAGTCGATTCGATTAAAAAAATTTTAAATCGATTTAATTAATTTAACTAGAGGAACCGATCGAATTAATTAATATTTTTTTACCATAATCGAATTGATCAAATCGATTAAATTTCGATTAATTTGATTGGTTAATTTGATCAAATCGATTTATTAGGTCTTGGGTTAATGGGTTATAAATTTGATTTTGGTATGGCTTTAATTAGACTATTAATATATATAAATATATAAATATTAAATATTAAATATTAAATATTCGGTTCTTTCGGTCAATTTGGTTAATAATTTTACTAACCGATAACCGACGAAATTAATCAAATAAATCGATATAAAAAATTGATATAACTATTAAACCAATTTAATTAAACTGAATTAATTAAATTTTATCAATTAAATTAATTAAATCGATTTGAATCGATTTATACACAATCTTACGCATTAGTCATGCTTTATCTTTCTCTCTCTCTCTCTTTAGTTCACAAAAATATCAGCTTTTGGCTTGGATATATGAAATTCATTTTTCTGCTTGAAAGAATCTCCAAGAAAATTTATTACAGGAAAAAAATGTGAAACAAAATGGTTCTTTATTTAGATATTGTTTTAATTAATCTTAATCAACATTGTCATGCTCCACCAACCGGCAAGCTTAATAGTTTTCTAAACTTGATAGGAGTGGCATGTTTCGACTTTGCTAATAAACAAGTCAAACCATGATATATGTGTGTGTGTGTGTATATATATATATATATATATATATATAATTTGCTAAAAAAATTTTGATCTTATCCTCAACGGTTTTTAATTTTTGTACCACCATGATTCATAAAAGGGGTCAAATTAATGAGAAAATTTCTTACTTTGGATAAAAAAATCATAGATAGCTTTTCCCATCTTTTCTTTTTTCAAGGTATTAATCAGAAGGATATTTTGCCCATCATATTTTATCCAAAGAACTCATTGTGAATGAAAGTACATCTTTTTACTATTTTGAAATATATCTCACAAATTTTAGAAAAAAAAAGTATGAAAATAATATAATAAATTTAACATGACATTTTTAAATATAAGTAACACAATTCGTTTAATATATATATAGCATGTGTTTAGCGTTTTAACATATTCAATAATTTGTATTGTATTTATATTCACACAATTAATAAAAAATACGAAATATAACACTTATACATAAATTATCAAATCTAATTTGAAACGTGCTTATATGTCTATACATAATCGATACATTGAGAATGATATGATATCATTATCTTAGGGATTGAAACAAAAAATCGTTGTACAAAAAAAGAGTTATGAAAAACATTTGCATTAGAATCATTATTTAATAGGTCTACAGTTTGAATCCTAACATTTATAATATTTTTCTACCTTAAGGTTACGACCTCCTTTGTGTAAAAAAAGGATTTAAATTTGCCAACTTGGATTGGTTTGATTGATTGAGTACTAATTATTATCATGTCAAGCACCGGAGCTTAAGTTTTGCTAGTAGTCCTATTTAGTGGGTGATCTATATATATGTACAATTATTTGCTCTCTTTGAGAATTGTGACATATCTTTGATGCTGAGCTAGGATAATGTCCTTTCACTTAACCTTTGTTGAATGAAAAAAGATTCAAATTTATAATTTTTATAATTATATATGAAAAGGGCATATATGAGTTGGGGTACTATAGAAAGTACTTTAGATATATTATGGTCAAGTGGTGACACCTAGCTTTTTTACGTTGTGGTGGAGTTAAGTTGAGTGGGAAGAAAAAAAAAAGGGAAAAAAAATGAAGAGAAGGAAATAGAAAAAGGAAAATGAAAAACAAGGAAGAAAGAGGGGGAAAGGAATGAAGAGATAGAAAGAAGAGAGCCTCGAGAAAAGTGGGAGGAAAGAGAGGGAGAAAAAGAAATAAAGAGAAAAAAGGAAGGAAAGAAAAAAAGAGAAGAAACTTTTTTTTTAAATTATGTTTTGTGTTAATGTTATTGTTTTTATATATTAATAAATTCATATAAAATTTATCATTTTCATATCGTGTTTATATTTTTTTATATACATAAAAGAGGTCATTGTGTTTGTTGATGTCTTCTTCGAGATGGTTGGAGAATGGAAAATATAAAGTAAGACCTATAACATAAAGAAAGGTTAATGGACACTCAAGTTGTATCTTCGAAGCACATTACAATGCTTAAGTCAATTAAGAGCTTTTATATGAAAAAGAAAAAGGAAAGGAGAAGGATAATAGAGATGCTGATCTTTACCTTATACTTAACTTGCCTCTTTTATAACTGAGTGCGCATGAAGGCTTCGTAATACTGCTTTTTGTTGTCTGTTGTCTAGTTGGTGTAACTGCTAATCTACTTGTCCTTAAGGTTCATTGACAGTATAAGCTAGCACAACACTTGTCAGGAGCATATCTAGTGGTCTATCTCAAATGGCTTAGAACAGGTGTCACTATTTAAGATAGATTGCTCCGTGATCCTTACTAGATAGCCTTGGACAGGTTTCATCCTTTTTTGGTAGGCTATATTGTTGTTTAAACGATTGTGCCCTTTTTGGACAATTAAGCCTTTTAGGTCTAAATGATTGTGCCTTTCAGACCTTGGCAACTGGTTAGTAGCTCAGTGACCTTAGGGCCTTTGCGCCTTATGATATAGGTGTAACAATATTTATCATTATATTTTACATATGTAAAATGATTTACTTTTAATCGTAAAAATCATACTTATAATTATTAATTAAATACATATTAAAAAATGAAATGAAAAGTAACGAAAGAAATCCAGAACATATGCGTGAAAGTATATTATTAATCAATACCACGAATTTAGGTGGCCAAAGTCCAATTATTTTAGTACAAAGTATTGTAATAATTAATTTAGGGCCAAACGGAAGCATTTGCCAATTTGTGGATATAAAAGGATACCAAAACAAATTAAGTAAGAAAGAGGTGAACAAGTTGACTTTAGCTAAACCAAAAAATAATAATAGGAAATAAATACAGTGCAGCTGATTGTATTAGCATTTCATTAGCATTTGTTTTGGTGGTCAACTCTAGAGTTTCCTTCACTACCTCGACAGGAATGATAATATGTGAGCAGTTTTAGAGTAAATTTCTTTTTCTTTTTTTTTTTTAAATAGTTTCAGAGTAAATTTCATCATATACCTATTATTTAAAAAAGTTCACAAACGTCTCGGAAAGCTTATTTACAATTTTTATAAAGTTTGAGAGTTTACTGAAAAATCATTTTAAAATTTTTTTATTGTTTATAAAATATTTTATTATAATTAATACAAAATAATCAAGCAATTTATTATCTTAAATTTTAATTATAAAAATGTTGATGATTGAATCGTTAAAATGTAATGTCAATAGTGAAATATTGACCATGAAGATAAAAATATTATTAAATTTCATGAAGGATGATTATCAAATTGTAATTTTTTTTTTTAAGAATTGAATGATTAAAATAGAATCTTCTAAGAAATTAAGCAACTTAAATGCTTAACTTACTTCTTTTAATATTTGATTTTTTTAATTAAAAAAACTGTAATCCTAGGGTGGCATTAGAGGTGTTTATGGGCTGAGTAGTCTATCCGATTTGTGTTGAATCAAGCTTCTGTAAAAGGTTAAAATAGAATCTTCTAAGAAATTAAGCAACTTATATGCTTAATTTACATTTTTTAATATTTGATTTTTTTAATTAAAAAAACTATAATCCTAGGGTGGCATTAGAGGTGTTTACGGGCTTAGTCCGCCCGATTTATGTGGAATCAAGCTTTCATAAAAGGTTAAGCTATTCAAGCTAGTTCAACATAAATTATTATTTATAGAATAAAAAAATTTTATTTAAATTTAACTCTATATATTAATATAAATTATATTTTTAATTTTTAATATTATTTTGAATAATGAAAAAAGCTTCAGATCAACCCGAACTTAAAAATAAAAAATAAAAGAATTTCGGAACTGCTGCCTGGTCATGTACACTTCTAGTGGCCTGTTAGAGATGACATTACAATGCCATATGCATAAATATCAAAAGATGTGATAATACAACATTAGCTAGCATTAGCTTCTAATAATTGAGTGATCAGTACATTAAAATTTTGAACCATTCGGGATCAAATCGTAAGTAAATGTGTGATTTACCCACTAACTTTTAAAGATATCGATCGGATTTTGCCACCCAAATCTTTCAATTACCTCTGATATGAATGTCTAAGCATCATGTAAATTGGTTTTGCCCTTAGCTTTTGACCTAATGACAGTTTTATTTATTTTTTAAAGTTCAGGTATATACTAATAATTTGCAAATAGCTGATTTCATAGAAAACAACATATCTTCCACTTGGATTAAAATTATACTGATGCAAAACAGAATCAAATTGACATGAAAATAATATATATATATATATATATATATTTTCTTAAGCACCTAATCATCCCAAAGTTCAAGCAATCTAATATATTAATCTTTGTAAAGGATTCACACACTTCTTGATCATTACTATAGTTTCCTTCAATTACCATCCATATATATAATATATATTACAACTTTCCAAGTGTAATTGACTGGCTTCTGGCTGGATACTTCCTCCTATGACGTTCTTGAATGTTAATATGAAGAAAAAAAAAAGTACTAGTTTTTGTTATGCTTGGCAAGTAAGCTAACAGATATGAGAAAGATCATGTTCATTTTATATGAGAAATTGATCTGTATATAAATATGAAGTAGAGCGAAAGCTGGCATGATTCCTGGTATGAAATGTTAGGATATCAACTTGTCCGGTATTTTTCAAAGACATCCTTTTCCATATTCTCTCGTAAACATCCAAATTACTTTAAAACCACACATTACCTCGAGCGAAGAAACTTCTTAAATTTGATTCTTATATTGCTGTGTATCATAATATGTTAATAAATATAAAAATATATATATTTAAAAATAATAGATATCTGTATTAGAGATTTAATGGGCATCACACTTTGTGTCAATTTAGATCATATTAATTCATCGTAAAATTATTAAAAAAAATAAAATACATGTGTGTTATAATAAATCACTTTAATTTTAATATCATCTCAGATTTTACATCATATTTTTTTATTTAAGACTAGTACTCTAAGTTTGTACTTAACACGTTATGACAAAAAAGTAGAAATATAGTGGTCGACAACAGCAAACCACTCGTGTTAATTGAATCCCTTAGCATGTCTGCTTAAAACTACAAAGGTTGCAATAAAACTAAAAGTTAGTAATTTTACACCGTACATCATCGTCGAGTTACCTGCCAATCAAATCCTCTACCCGTCCATTTTTAATCCCTTCCCACGAATTGAATTGCTAATGTGCCTAACCTTTCATTAGAGCCCTAATTCAGAATAAACCCTAAACAAAAATTAAGAATCCTAGATCACATCTAAATTTTGATTTGCAATACCTAATAGGTAGATCTGTACATAGGTCGGATAAGAGATTTGGATAATCTTTAATAATTCGGATCAGCTCAACTTAAATTACTGTTTAATACTAAAAATTAATTTCATTTAAATTTAATTATAAAAATATATAATACATATTAATATATATATATTTTTAAATATTTTTATTATTTTCTACATAATAATAAGGCTTTCAAGCTTGGGCAAAAAACTAAAAAGATTTCGAGTTGTGACTGGCCTATGGGGGAAAACATTAATCCATTTTCAAAATCCTAAAATTTTCTTGATCATGTCTTTTTTTTTTTTCTTGTCAAGGCCTTCACCTAATTTTTCCTAAATGCACTAACCCTCTAAACACTAATAAATCTAGTT
>JBBYHM010000020.1:617800-631144 GCA_038381775.1 Adansonia rubrostipa | reverse complement strand
TCATCATTGATTCTCTCCCCCACAGAAATATTTACTTTATATGTTTGCATAAAAATTTAAAACTTGGGTTATTTGTCTCAATCACTGAGAAGATCCCAGTGAAGTTTTGACACGATATTCATTATATTCATGGTGAAATCACATCGAGTACGTAGGCGCAGATATTGACACCACAATAGCTTTTGCTTTAGGTACCAGATAAAGCACTCTGATCATGTTTTGGCCAGATGGGTGTGATTCTATCGATTGGATCAACCAACTGAAGTGATTTTCTGATCACTTCTCCACTGTTCCTCGAAGTAATAATGCAAACGCAGTACTGCAACAAAGAATGGGGCCAATTCTTGCTATTAGGATCATCAGACACGTTGAAGGTTTCTGGGCCACGCATGCAACAAGGATGGCGAATTACCACCTTGGCTTATATTCGAAAACAAATGCAAAATTCCTTGACCAGAAGACTGACAAATCCACTTAAAATAGTTTGAGAAACATGATTCCATTGATCATGAAAAAAAAATATCTCAGGTATTGTTGATGTCAAAGTCTGTCGTGACTGATACATACGGGAGGGTGCAAACTTTTACGTTATATTATCCATGTTTAATACACAATATTAAAAATTATTGTGAAAACAAATGTTTAATTAGAAGTCTATTTTTTCTATTAATTCATGCCATTAGTTTTCGTTATTATTTCTCTCTCAGTTCATCGTAACTTGTGAAATCGCTTTCTGCAATTGATGTTAAGTATTTTCTTTTTTCGAAGTAAATTATTTAGTATTAACCTTTCATGAAGTATTGTAAGTTTTTTTTTACCGAAAAATAATATAAAAATTTAAAATAAAAATTGATAGGTTAACATAATAAATATATCAATATTCTATATCAATAAAGCTTTCAAATTTTCATGTAATTAATCAAATCAAAGCTCTTAATATTAGTTTTCGATTTTCTTTTCTATTCTTCATATAAACTGATTTTAATCACGAACTTAAAAAGAATATCACTTGAAAAAGAAAAATTATCATACCATTTTATCTTTTATTATCAAAGTTTTTAGCATACTTGGCACCCAGAAGTTTCGAATTTTGGTTTAATGATGGTGTATGATTACTACCACTCGAAAAAACAGAACTCGGAGTGCTATCCAGACAGACTTTAAGTACTAAATGATTTACTATTATCGGGCTGTAAAACAGAGGATGAAATGACAGCAGCAGTGAAGTGATCTTTTTATTAGATATGCTGAAGCAACTGTCTTAGGGACAGCTCTTAGTCGTAGAGAAAGGTTGGGCCGACAAGTCTGTCGGACGAAGGTTTTCAAGCATTAGAAAGCTGTTTTCGTCACAAGGAATGTACCTTAAGCATCTAAATAGAATCCCGTAACAAATCCTTTTGGCTGTTGCTGTCACCGACAAAGAACAGGTGGACACCACGTACTATGTATATGCTTGACGAACATGGTAAATTCCAAATCTCAGAATATACAATTAAAACATCAAAGATTGAAACAGCAGACAAACAATGAAACCATTTCAAGCAATCTACCTTAAAAAGTAGAACATTAGGGGGAAAAAAAGAAGGTAAAGAGTAAGAGAAACGAAAAGGAGACTCCTGAAGATGCACAGGATGTTTTTCTGTGCTTTGCTTAGACTGCATACAACCAATACATCGTTTCAAAATGCTGGAAAGTAAAGAAGACCCAATTCTCAGCTACATGTTATAGTTCTGCTTAACATGTAATTTTTTTCGTCTATTCACATGCCAATTTGGTGTCGAAGCTGCTTAGGCAGATGGCAAAAGCCTGGAATGCGGAGAGTGGATATCTGTAATCCATGGTAAACATGTCCTTGCCAACTTTACCAAACTGGAGAATAATCTTATCATGGTCGGATTGTGCCGGTTGTGATGGTGTTGGGGCGCCTGCTGCTGCTTGGTTTGCTGCGATCAGCTGGAAATTCTTGACCGATGCAACGGTTACCCGTCCTCGAAAGTTCAAGCACCAACACTGTAACTGCTCATGCCATCGGGGTGGTTTGTTTCGGAGAACCAAGGGTCGCTCCTTTCCTTCGTCCTCTTCATCGCGGGTTCCAACAATATCCGAGAATCTGGCACTGCTAAAATCGGATGAAATATCAATTGACTTTGAGAAAGAGATGCTCCGAAATGAGTCTTCAAGGGATTGAGGCAGAAGCTCTGGCTGCCCCGGGACAATGCCACCCGGCTCAAGGGCAGAGGCAGGAATTGAGAACATAGTGCAATGCATCCTACGGGGTCCCCTAGTACCTAGCACATTCAGCTCATATGATATCTGAGCAATGTTGTAACTACCAGTAGGCACCTTTGGAGAGACCTTTTTTGAATAGAACCTTCGGCTTCGGCCAGGTGGTGAAAGTTGAGCGTTGTTGTACGGAGGTTGTGTGTCATAAATTATGAATTTGGTACCTAGAAAATTCGACCTGAAGATAACAAATATAAATTAGACTGTTTCTATTTGCTAGAATCAACAAACATATCAAATATGGATAAAAAATCTGTCTGGTGGTGCATGGTTTGCACATACTTTAACCTAACAAATAATATCAACAGCATCCAGCAAACTAGAGGGCATTTCCAGGAGAATGTTACACTATTTCCATCCTCAAAATTGTCAAGCATTTAACATTCAAATAAAATATAACCGGGCTTAGCAACCTTGTATTAAGAGCCTGACAAAAAAAAAATAGCAAAACTATTTAGGAAGGCACCAGAAATCTACCTAATTTTTCCAATGTACGTGCTGCTAGATCTCGATATGTTATCTGCATCCATAGACACTACATACTCTGTGCAAGTAGTTCTACGAGTCCGTTTTGCAGAAAGAAGAAACTTCCCATTTTCAACAAGCAAAGCTGCAAAATGATAGAAAGCTTAAGGTTGTATACCCAAATACAATGGTAAATAGATAACAATAAATATATCCACATAGACATGAGGGTCACAATAGCATGCACGTTAGCAGCATGACACCGTTCTATCCATAGCTAGTTAGTAAGGTGATAAAAATTAAGGGAAATAATTCACCTCTTAGCAAGAGAAGTTAAAAAACAACCATCAGTAATTATGACCCAGGCCACCATGGAGCAGAGATGGCCGACAAGACCTTATTTAAATTGCACGGGGCACAGGTGTTGCAGTTCAACTCATTCCCACAGCAAAGGACATTAGAGCCCAAGCCAATGTATACATGGTTTATTAAAAGGTTAAAGCAAAGAACCTGCAATAAACTTCAAACTCGGGCAGGACAACATACGTTCTATTTGTGTAACACAGCTCGGCCACAGATCATATAGGATGCCAACAGAAAATCTACTCAAACCTGGATGCCAATTATACTAGGAACCAAACTACTTAACTTGCTTAAGGAAATCATGCATGCATTTGCTGAAAAGAAATAAAAAGTGGTGCAGCAATCAATTATATAGGGTAATTCCAACACAGTAATGTTTGATGGATGGGGTCAAGTGAGTGAATAATCAGTTTTTCCAACGGGCTCTCAAACTATTGAATAAAATGACTAAATTTGATTAAAAAAATAACATCAGGACCGCTAAAATCAGAAGCAGCCATTTACTGTCTAAATTGTCAAAATATTTAAAACAATCTAGATTGGAGGTCAACAAGACAATAAAATCAAAGCAGATTTACACTAATAGCCATGAGGCATGCACGCCTACAGCTAGAGTAAGATGTTCCAGCCAGCAAAAACTTATATTTTATCGCACATTACACTCATCTTCATTAGAAGGCATTTTCAGAGGTAACAAGAAGGAAAACATAAATCAAAGGAATCTACTACAAGGGATGCTTTTCACAGCCATATTAGCATCTGCAGAAACAGGAGAATTTAAAATTTAAAATAACAATCATACATTATTAACAACATTGACCTTATTCTTGCAACCGCAGAAATATTATTGGTAAAAGTTGATTAGTTCTATTACTCAAGGCCACTAAGGAAACAGCTAAAATACGAAAGCAAGGAAGGTCATGGACTAAGACGATGAATTTTAAAGGACAAGTCTGAAAGAGTAGATTACCAGGACTAAGGCAAAGGAAAAGGTGATAAGTTAAATTAGATTGGTCTCTCTTGATGAAGCATTGAATGGTTCCATCTCTTGGCCCAGGCTGTAATTGATTAACAAATGAAAAACTTTGTCAGTTGCCAAGGTCTACAATCAAAAATTCAACTCTACAAGTGAAAACACATGCATGCAGACGGTTAATCAGTTCATCAATGAGTTATTCAACAAAGATACATGGATAGCAAGAGAGAAGATCATGAAGAATTCGAGATCTAACCTGCTTCAGGGAAACTGGAAACGTGATTTTTCCAGAGAACTCAGGACATTTAACGATTTCTTTGCACGTTTCCCTCCACGACCTACACACTGCAGCACAAGAGACGACATGCTTGCGAGCAGGCCAAGTACTCTCACTAGCTTCCAATCTCTTGATCACATCGCGCAACAGTTCAGGCGGGAGGCTTGCCCAGCGGCTATTCTGGATAACCACAGGCTGATCATGGGACTCGAGCACTGAACCATGAGATTTTCCCCTATGATGACCAGGCAACCTCACCTCAAAACTACGCCTAGATAAGCTCCCGAAAGCATCCCTCACATCATTAACTATACTTCGGAAAGACATTTACTCTCACAACTTTGAAAGACCGCCCAAAAAGAACCAACTTAGTATCCCTCCACAAATGGTTGCATAAACTATAATTATGATTTGCTAAAATGGCAATCACAGATCATCCACACGTATGCACCAACTGCAAAATCACAGCAAAAACAGCTTAAATTTTAAATTAAAAAAAATTCGAAACTGAACAATACTTAATCAGAAAGTAAGAAAAGAGGAAAAAAGATGAGATAATAGGGAAAAAGCACAAAGCAAGAAAAGAAGATTCCCATAAAAGAGAAGGCTCCAATCAAAATAGACCCAAAAAAACTATTAAAATACCATACTTTTATCAGAAACCGTCTTTTTGGCGGGGTTTTAAACCCTAATCTCACAAAAAAATTATTAAAAAAAACCAAAATTACCATAAATTGAAAAAAAAATTCCCAGCTTCCTCTTCTTTCTGAATGGTCTTTATTCAAACTAAGAATCTAAAAACACAAAAGTAAAAGAATTACCAATATTTACCCATTTTCTTAATCCATCAAATAAACACTAAAATTCGCGAAAGCAGTAAAGCATAGTTCTCTTTATTCAATATATTAAATACCCATCTCAATTTAAAGTACTATATATATATATATATATTATGCCCTTAATTTCGGCTACCTTTCTTTTTTATAATTATACTATTTAAAATAAATTAGAAAGTATTTAAAACTTTAACATTTTAAGCTTTAAAATCTAAGCTTCATCAAAGTAACTGAACCTTGAAGAATTTAACCGACGCAATGGTCAACTATTCATTTGTTTCATCGCTGAACTTGGAGTAAGCAAAGATCAGAGCTCTCTATATATATATATAGATATATAATTACCTTAGAAATAGATAGCTCGAATTTAATTATTTATCCTCCAAATTATAAAGAAAAAAATCAGAAATGGACAGTAGCATAAATATAACGGTTTTTTAGAACCGTAAGAACAATATAGACCGAAAAAGAAGGAATCTGTCAATTCATCCGAAACATCACCGCCCAAAAAAAAAAAAAATCAGATTTTGAAGCTTTGTTTTGGAGAAGGAAACACTGAATGGACTTCAAAACTTTGGTTAAAAGAAGCAGAGAATGTTTATTTCCTAGTTGGAAGGTAAAAAATTTTCCCGAGAAACAAACAGAAAAAAATTAAAAAAAACCCAACAACGACAACAAAGAGGAAGAGGAATCACAAGCAAAGCAGAGCTCACCGTCCTCGTTGTTGTTTGTCCCTCTTTTCGGTGTCAGAAACGCTTCAACCACACGCGCTTTCTATCTCTGTCTGGAAAAGCAGAAAGCCTCGGACTTCAATCCCTTCTTCAAATCTAATACATAAAACTCCTCATTTTCTTTTATAATAATAAAAAGAAACTGAAAAAAAAAAGCTGCTCCCAAATTTTAATGAAATCTTCCTTTAATCTAATTTTTCCGTGTAATCTTTTGCGTGATTATTTTTTATTTATTACTAGAATAGAATTTATCAGAAAGTGGGTGAAAAAATATTAGTTAATATTAAAAAAATAATTTCTTAAATGAATAAATTATAATAAAAAATAATTTTTAAATAAGTAATTAATTTTTTAATATTAAAATATTAAAGTATTTTAATTTTATTTGATTATTATAATATTAATTTAATTTTTATTAATTTTTTATTAAATTAATATTATTTAATTTGATATTAGGTTTATTAAATATTTAAATTCCCATGAGACCTGGGCAGTTAGGTTTGCTAATATATACTGAACTGACGCAGAAACACTTTTTTTGAAAGTACCGTTTCGTCCTTGACGGACGGTTGACTTTTACAGTTGCCCTATTTTTCTAACTGCTATTTACCTGACCAAACAGTAAATGGCGCGTTTTGGCCGCTTCAGTTTGGTAGTGAACACGACGCGCACGTTAGAAATAGTGGTGCATGATAATTTGTCCCATGGGATCCCCTTTTCGGTTCATTCATTTTTTTAAAATTAAAATATGAAATTTTATGCTGATTTTTTAATTTTAATAGTTTTTATCAAAAAAATTAATGTTATTCACACTCACTATGTGAGAAAAATTAATAAATAATTAAATAATATATTTAAAAGTGAAATAATAAAAAATAAAAAGCAATGGATAAATTTTGAAATAATGGTAATTTAAGAGTTGTTCAGAAGAGGAAAAAAATAGTGAATTAACAAAATTATATCAGATTATTTTTTTTAAATGTTAGTTATTGATATAACTTTAGAAATATATATGGTTGATTTTATGATTTAATTTTTATATATTTTTTAATTAAGTTTGTATTACTTGATTTATAAAATTAAATTCGGTCAGAAAAATTATTAATACTAGATTTAACACACTCTCAAAAGTGGATTAATTTTTTTAATTTATTTTTTAAATAATATATTAAAATTTAAAAATATTAGTAATTTTTAAATGAAAAAGTGAGAATCAAAACAAAAAGATGGGTAGTTTTAATAAATAAAATTAATTTTTATTAGATATAGATAGTTTTTTTAGTAAGAGTAATTTTAAAAAGAAGGCATAATCTAAAAATAAATTAAAACACCAAAATGTCTTTAGTTTTAGTTTATTATTTTAATTTATTTTGGTTTTATAGTAAAATGAGTTACTGGGTCAATGCCACTTGACTTATCACTTTAAACTCAATCATTTATTTTATAATAGTATAGATTATAGATTTATTTTAATATCAATACATTTTTAGTGATTTCACAACTTTATCATTTTATTTTTGTCCTTTTTTATAAATAATAAAAGATAAATAAATTATTATCCTACATATGGAATTATGGATATATGAATGTTTAAGGATTTTATGTTTCATGCATTATTAGGGTACAAATGTTGTATATGAATGCATCATAAATCATTACCTTACTAAAGAGTAAAATTAAAATTAAAAAATCAATTTAATATCAGAAAATACATAATTAAATATTTTAAATTAAGGATATTTATTTTTAAGGATCATAAAATGTTTACATTGATTAATCAATGATGTGGTCATTTGTGGTGGACTTGTAATATTTAGCATTTTATACAGTGACTAATCAACTCATTAAATTTAAAAAATTTAAATTCATTTATATCAATTAATTGTAAACTTATTATTATTATAAATTATTTTTAACTTTACATTCACTATGTCATTGATATATAATTATCCATCATTTTATACTTTTTCTTTATTTATTTTTATTTTTTTATGTTGGAAACAAAATTTTACAAGCTTTCACTTGTATCATATGATCTGTTAATACTAAAAGGATTAATTGAATTGATGTCAAAAGTTAACAATACATCAACTTAATTGATAATTTATTAGAAAATTAAAATAAACAAATGTAAAATGCAATTAAAGGTGATAGATATTTTACTTAAAAAAATGTAATATACATGTGACATCATCAAATGATTTTAACTTTTTTTTATCTACACACATTTTACATCATTAGATTAACTTATTTTAATATATAATTTCTTTTTTCAAATAATTTTTTTTTATTTTCACCTACATTGTAAGTGTAAACTATCTATAGGACATATAAAACTTTTAACAAGTTATTATCACAAATCAAAGGAAACCAATTCAGTAAGGATTAAAAAATCAAATTGAAAACTTAGGATGAAATAATAAAATAAAGCTATTTATGTTTTTTTTTATTTAGTACTTAAAAAAGATTATCCATTTTTTTTAAAAAATTTCTTACCATCCATAGTTTCATGCTGTGGGTGTGCCAAGTTCCTAATCAACTTATAAACTCAATGCTCAAGCTTTATAAATAAGCAAATCTTAATCCTTTGGACTTATTTATAGAATTAAAAAAACACCTCTGATTTGTGTATAAAACAATCTTCTATAATAAAATGGATGCTTTCATTTATGAGTTATGACCTAGGGAAATGTTAAATTAATGCAATAAGTAATTATTAGTCTCCAATAGTGTTGTATGCTTATTTTTATTCTAATAATTCAGAGTTTAAGAAGGATATAAGAGATGGATTGCTAATGCATTTTGTGATGTTGGGTTATGTATATGTTTTTCTTTTTATTACAACAATCATCTTTTTAGTCATTTAGTATAGAGTTTTTCAATGTATAGTTGCAAGCAATTCTTAATATTAAAATAATAATTTGTTTTTTTGAGCATTAAATAATGGAAAAAGTTAAAAGAGTGAATAAAAAGATATTAACATTTTAAATTTGAAACTTGCATCATTAAACACAATGGAAAATATTAAGTTGCACCAATATTAAACTTAAGTATTGGTATTTGAGATTAGGGCATATGATTCATTAACATCTTCTAAGAAGATGGATTGTAGAAAATTGAAATTTGATCCTAAATGCTTGTAATTTCTCTTCCCACTTTGTGTAAAAATATATAAAACTTGGGCATTAATTTTAAATGCTTTTATGTTTTTGGTTGGAACAATATGTTAAGAAATCAATAATTGGACTTAACAAAAGTTTCGTACTTATGGTCCAATTTTTTTTAAAGAATTACCTATTTTAAAATATATATTTAAAGATTGTAAATTTATATTGTTAAAAAAATATATACATTTTTAATTAGTCTCGAATATAGTTAGCATGATCTATATTAATGGAACATGGAATCCAAAGCTTCGATTAAGAAAATTATTAATTATATAAAAAGGATAGCATTTGATACCTTAATTAGTTTCATTAATCAACATTTTTCGGCACATATAATAGGATTTTATTAATTACTATTTCAAGTGTATTTTTTAGAGTTATCTTATATAATGCTATTAATTACTATATTTAATATAATATTATTACTATAAACAATGCAGTGAGTATTGTTATCGTATATATAAACATAAAAATTACCATATATAAATCCAAAAATTCACTCGTTCACAAAACCCTACGTAATAACATTAAGATTTCTCTTATAGCACTTGTTCGAAAGTATTGTGTCGTAACCACAATATTATTACTTTTTATGTTTATGCTTTTACGTAGAGCTAATTAATTAGAGTTTGATTTAACGAATGCTTATAGATATTAATTAAAAATACTTTGATAGATATGATTAACGGATATGCATCAACCA
This sequence comes from Adansonia rubrostipa, assembly GCA_038381775.1. NCBI lineage: Eukaryota > Viridiplantae > Streptophyta > Magnoliopsida > Malvales > Malvaceae > Adansonia > Adansonia rubrostipa. The sequence continues at coordinate 621,343 of JBBYHM010000020.1, read as the reverse complement.
TTTAAAAATTATTATATTTTTATTAAATTCAATTAAAATCTTTGATGAATTATAATTTTTCAATATTATCTTAACCAATTATCGGTAGTACCCATTAATAATTTTGCACTAGTTTTCCTAAATTCAAAAAAAAATTATTTCCACGCCGTAACATTCTTTATAACAAAAAAATAAAAAAATATCTCGTAAATTTTAATTTTTTAAATATAATTTATTTAGTATTACTAAACACCTAAAAATATTATTTAATTAATAAACACATTCCTTGCTAGAAAAAAAAGTTTGATGTTTTTAAGAATAGGCGTGAGGAGAGGCTGGGATTCATGCGAGGAAAATTATGACATGGGGCACGCCTGTCATCATGGTTTCCTAGATGGGATAGGATTGGAGAGAACTCTACCTACATATATTGTACATTCATCCTTTAATAATTTAACTACATAAAAAGTTAGTCCATTCGCTATGAATAGAACGTTATAATTTTTTATTATAATAATTAAAATTTAAATTTTAACAGTAAATTTATTAAAAGGGATTAGATTCAATTCGTCAATTTTTTATTTTTTTTATTATTATTCATATATATATAATTAAATTATTAATTATAAAAATTATATTTGCATAATTAATTTTATATAAAAAATAATAGAATAAAAAATAATAAAAAATTAAAATCATTAAAATGTAAGTTACATATTTAATAAATATATAAAATTATTTTTATTTAAATTAAATTATAAAATATATTAATATTAATATTATATTATTTTTAATTTTTTAATTTATTTTAAACACAAAACCATGGTCCCGGCTATGCATCAAACGGCGGCGGCGCTGTCGGATTTGACTTGTTAAACTGAAATGACTGGAAGATCCATCGAATATCAAATCATGAAGGTTTTTCTAATTTCTACAAAATGTTTATTTCTACTTCTGAATTTTTTTATAATTATTTTATATGAGGGTGATGAAAAAAATTTTAAATTTATATGATAATGTATAGTTAATAAAATATATTTAAAAAATAAATAATTATATAATTAAATATATCACTTATGAAATTTTTATTGTTATTATTGATATATAAAATAATTATTTTTTAATGTGCATTTATTTATAAATTTGAGATACTTTATTTATCGTTTCAAAATAATTTGAAATCAAACTCAAAATTATAAGAGTTTCGTTGGCCCAAAAAAAGAAAGGAAAATAAATATTTCGTTGCACTTTTTTATTAAATTTATGTAATTATTTGATCATAATAGAAAAAAGTTTAAAGGAAAAAAAAAATCTGAACCTGAAACTTTTAAGTTCCAAAAACAGATTTAAAAAATTGTTGTCAAATCCAATTTGTTATCTCTTGTAACGATTGAAAAGTGCAAGAAACCCTTATCCTATTTACTAAATTATTATATATATATATATATATTTTTGACATTCTAATAAACCCAATAATTAAAACAAACAAATATTTCCTCATTTTATAAATTAATTATTAAATTGATCACATTGTTTTGTTAGGAAAATATCGTGGGGGAAAAAAATATGATTCGTTGATTTAGAACTTGTTTTAAATTTTAATTAATCTTAATGAAGATTCTCGTGCTTTGTTGGTACCGGCAAGCTTAATGATTTTCTTTTTTTTAAATTGATATATAATGGCATGCTTCATCTAGAATAAAAAAGTCAAAGCATGATTTTATATATATCTATATATATAAAAAATAAATTTTGCTTCAAATTTTGTTGATCTTATAATGCCCAAATGATCTCCTTGTTTCCAAAATATAAATATTGTAACATCATGTTTCTTGCAATCATATTATTATTAGCTTGTCCTAACTTGTAGTTTTCAAGCAATTAATCACAAGGGTATTTTCTTTCTTTCCCATCATCTTATATCCAAAGCAACACTCAACTTGAATGAAAATTTATGTCTTTGTTATTCTGAGACATGCAAATATATATATATATATATATATATATATATATATATATTATATGTCATTGTGACATCGAGAACAATGTAATACGATTATCTTTTGGGCTTACAAGGTTTTGAAAATAAAGAATTGATCTCATTTATGTTAAAAGAGTTTCGAGGTTACACAAAGGAAATTATTAGATTAACACATATTTTTTAAAGTATATTAAAAATAAAAATAATTTTAAAAAATTGAAACATGGTATTTTAATTTATTATTTACTTTAAAATATAATATTTTATTTTTAAAAAATATTTTTCACTCACTTTTGTGAGTATGATGAATTTAAATAGTTTCAAATGATAGATATTCACACATCAATTAAACATTGTGATTTATAAAATGATAGAAATACCTCTTGTTATATAGCTCACGTCAAATGGATTATTTATCAAGTTTGTGGGTATTTTTTTTTTTAAAAAGATATCAATCAAATTAAGCGAGAAAGAGGTGAATTAATCGACTTTAATTAAACCAGATAATAATAATAATAATAATAATAATAATAATAATAATTTAGCAAATTGTACTACCATTATGTTAAGATTGTTAACTTATTCGAATGGTAAACCCCCAAATTTCCGTTCATTACATTATTTATTAAATCATTTATAGACTCGAATCAAATTAAGTTATTCGTTTAAGTTAATTTTAATTAGAAGTAAAATAGATTTTTAATAATTTAAATTGTTTTGGTTGTCTGAATTATTATTTAATTAATTAAAATTTTATTTAAATTTACTTGTAAAATATTAATAATATTTTATCATATACATAATAGATTGATAAAATTTTTTCCTTATACACAACTTTTATATTATATTCGTACTTATCATTAAACCTGCTATTTACATGTATTGTTAGAAAATTATGAAGCCAACGGAATAATGTTCCTTTTAGTGATGTGTAATACCAAATTGATAATAATTAATTTATTATGATTTACTCATGAGAGATTTAAATTAAGATAGAAGTAGAATCATGGATTTTTTTTAGGAGAATACATGTAGTGGACGTTAGAAATATATACTCAACCAAACTAATAGCAAATAAATCAACGAATATATATATATGTATATAAATAATGGAAAGTTGAAGAAATTGACATTTTCCAATTTAAAACCTAAAATATTAAATTAAATTCAAAATTTTAAATTTCAAAAGATGGATTCGGATTTTAAAAATAATATAAATTATATAATAAAGCATATATAAATTTAATATTTATGATTATTTTTCAAATTGGTAAATTTATTGGATGTTTATTTAGTAGTGAATCTAAAATACATATAAATACTTGTTTGAAACTCATATTTTTACAACTTTTAAATATATATGCATGCTTAATTAATATATTCTCATAATTTATATAATAAATGAAATTAAAATATGTCAAATTCATTTTGTAAATATAGCATGAGTTTTCATTTTATTATTGAGCTTTTTGGATAGAACCATATCTATATATATATATATATATATATATATATGTATATATGTATTGCATGTTTAAAATTCTTTCACACACTTTTACTTCCATATAAATTAAATTTGAAAT
>JBBYHM010000020.1:564045-587304 GCA_038381775.1 Adansonia rubrostipa | reverse complement strand
GACGAGCGTATCTATGTCAAGCTCCGTTCCGACCGTGAGCTCCGTGGCAAGCTCCATGTACGTTTTACCTTTTTTTTTCTTCCCTTTCAATGTAAAACTCTAGGGTTCCATTTCTACCAATTTGAATGTTTCAATATTCAATGATCAAATTCCTCTTTTAGGGTTCTTTAGTTTGTTTGTTTTTTTTTTTTTTTTGGTTTTAGGGTCTGTTTATTCTTACACTATCAGTTAGCCCTTGAGGGTATTGTGACTCGTATGTTCGTTATACGAAATGCTATCAATTACATTAGTATACTTAAAATATGCCTAAACAGGATGAATCAAAATTTTGGGTATCTTTTTCCCCCAAATTCCTTGACTTTTTGTTCAGTTGATATGCTGCAATGATGCAAAATTTTGGGTGATGAGTAAATTTTCTGAATCCTTGTTTTCTGTTCATGGAGAGCTTGAGATGAAATTATTAGTCAGTTTATTCGATGGTTGCTAATTGTATTATCTTATTTATGATATTGATACACTATACCAATAATGTAAATTCTGTTCCAGTCTTTCTGTATGTTAATATCTTATTACTTTTTCTCTTTTAATTGTCTCTTTGAACATAAAAGTAATTAAATTAACTACTACTTAATTTCACTCCTAGTATTTTCACATGTTTTTAGTAATAAAATTGATGTATTTATTTATTTTTTGTCCACAAATATAGTGGAAGTTTGGTCTAATCAGAACAATTACAACATGATTTTGTAGTTTTGTAAACATCCATACTCTGGTTCATAAGACCATGTGGCCATTTGCTTCTTGCAATATTATGTTAGAGTCAATGTATTGTGGTAATGCAATTGAGTTTCTTTCATTCTTGGCAAGAGATCGAGGAAATATGTCTAATTCTAGCCATTTACCATCTGAAGTCTAGGCGATAATATTAATACAGATCACTTTTATTCTCCGGAAACAGTTTTTCTTGCTCAATAATAGTAATTAGTAATTATGATCTTATTGCTTGCCAGTATAGTTGGCCATAATGTTTAGAAGCTTGTAGTTCTCCAATTTGATGTCTAGTTCTTCTCTAATGTGGCTTGCAGGCTTATGATCAGCATTTGAATATGATTCTAGGGGACGTTGAAGAGATTGTTACAACAGTTGAAATAGATGATGAAACCTATGAAGAGATTGTTCGGGTAGGTTATCATATCACTGTTGAGCATTAGTTGTTCCATTTAATGTCATTCTAGTTAACCCCATATTTTCCATGAACAATGCTTGCATTTGTTTTATTAGGTGTTAGCATTTACAAATTTGTTTAACTTTTCATTAAAACTTGTTTCTACTTTCATCAGAACTTACAAGACGGATTGCTTCCTCATAAATGGAAACCGTGATCATACTGGCTTGTTATAAACATTTTTCACTGTGATTCCTTTAAAGGATGCTAATATCACCTTTAAAAGTTTTTATCTAGTGATGAACAGAATGAACTCATTTTGTCTTGGTAATGCAAAAATCTGGATTTGTAGTGGAAGCAAACACAGACTTCCCCTATTAAACTGGAGATTTTCTAGTGAAATGAATTTCTGAACGGATAAAATGAAAGAAATTTAGGGTTTTTGTTTCATGTTTTTGGATGATGACCCTAGTTTCCCCTCATTTCAGACAACAAGGCGCACGGTTTTATTTCTCTTTGTTAGAGGAGATGGAGTCATACTGGTTTCTCCACCTCTACGGACTGCATGATTAGGAAGACGAAGTTTCTGGCACACTTTCTGGGAAGGAATCACCTTTTGTCAAATTTACTATTAAGCTGTTGCTGCTGTAGTATCATTGACACTCCAAAAGATTATTGCTCTATATTGAGGGAACTGTGGAATATTTGCACATTTTTAGATCATATAGGTATAGACTTCGTCCATATATTTGTATGATCTATTTCAAACAAATGGGATAATGGAGCAGCTCTTTTCATTGTTTGCTTAAGTTGCAAATATGGACATGGAATTCTAGTTATTAGTGGGCAAAGAGTACTTGCCGTGACTAGTGCTGGTGCTGAAAGAATGGAATGGTTTCAAGTATAGATTATAATTCATTTCATGGTTGATAATTGATCCAAGCTGTGCAGCTAAGAGTGAGCAGTTTGGCATAATCAATCAAAACTTTGGTGATTGCTACAATCTTGTTGTGTGCGTTGTTTTCTGGATCATTTTAGTGGTAATAGTTTGTTTTTCAGGTCTGCTCTGCACATGGATGACTATCTCAACATGTCACCCTGAAACCACGGCACGACAGACACCTTCAATAGACCTAGCAGTATAAGATATAATTACTCGAATATGACATGGATATAATATGAGCTAATCTAGAATTGCTACAAGTTTAAATATTTTAAAGATGTTCATTTAAAATCTGGTTCATTGACAAGCCTAACATCACTTTTGGTTGAATGGAGTAGGTATTACATTCAAGTCATATTCGGTGGGTCTATCATGTTCAGAGTGTTTTGTTCAAAAAAAAAAAAGGTGTTGAATGTCCTTAGACTATTTCAATCCTTATAGAGGGGGCCCTTAAATAAGCATTCAATGTCTCACTAAATGGCTATTTAAGTTTTAAATTTACTAAAAAATCACTTTAAGATATTCGAGTTTTCTTTACTGGGGATTCAAATATCAATGTATTACTTTATTGAATCGAAGTTATTTCATTTCATTTCAGCTCTATTTTATTTTCACAAGATGTTTATTTCACTTCAGTAAACAAAATGTGACGTAAATATAACCTTTTTGTGTATAATAAACTAGCCGAGTAATATATTTTTATCAATAAAAATGATTTTGGGTTGTAGGTACTATTATCGGTTAAGTGGGAACTAGTTTAGTCTAGTCTACAGCAACAAATATTTTCATTTGCATTTTCTTTTGTAAAATAACATTTTTACTTTCAAGCACTAGCAGCAAATGCAAACCTTAATGAATGCCCATTTCATTGAGGAAAGAGACGAGATATAATCCTTTTCTCAAGAGTATTTTAACAATTAACATATGAAAATTGGAACTAGAATGTCAATGATTACAACAAGTACACAACGCAACCTTAAACCAACAAAAAACCAGGAAAAAATAACCTCCTTGTTTACCACTTGCGGCTTTTTTCTCTTACTCCCCACCCTCACTTTTTTCTTTTAATTTATTCGAGCGAGTTCTCAACACCAGGAACAGTAAGGATCCCTGAGATGATTAAATATGCATTCAGACTATGCTAGGAGGGTCCCCAATCCAATTACAAACAGCACGAGGCCAGCGTGTTCGAATGCAGTCCACCAATGGTGCATGCTGGGGAGGTTGTTCGGGTTTCGCCACTTCAGTGTCTTTTCCACTTGATTCAGTCCCTGCAGAACCAGGGGGAACTGCTACATCTGCCATGAATTCTTCAGGGGTCCACCTTGGGGGTACCGAAACCCTCAATTTCGAAAGCCTGGGTCTTTGTACAGGAGTCTCACCTCCAGCTATTGCTTGGCTGCTGCCGTTCAAATCCGATTTTGCAATCCCATTAAAATGGTAAAGATCAAATATCTTACTACCCATCTGTCCAGTTGAATCCTTAAGACCTCCCAAGTTCTTGTCTAAATCCAAAATAACCTGCCAGAACTCACTCCATACAATGAAGCCTGAGCTGCAAAGGCTATCTAGTTTCTCAGATGGAAGTCGGATACTCGTCTCCCTGAGTACTTGATGGAAACCTTCCACACTTATAAAGCCACCACCCCCACTCTGATCTTGGGCATCAAAAGCTTTCCGGATCTGCGATTCCCTCTCTTCAAGTTCACTCTCATCTTGAACAGCTGTATCCAGAGCGAATAGGACCGTATAATGGGACTCACTTCCAACAACCCATATCGGCCATTTTGGGCATTTTAGATTTTGACCAACCTTACAGAAATTAAGGGATTCTAGAAGAGTGAGGAATCCAACCTCCACACTCGTAGATATACCCTTAAGAAACATCCCACCACCTAAATCCATCCTCCCGTCAAATACATTTGGAACAGCTTGCCCACAGAGCAATAAGTTCACAATTTCCTGAAATAATTTTGTATAAGTCAATTACAATGCAAGAATGCATCAAGGACAGCACTAGCAATTTGGAAATATTGAAGCCCTCCCCATTCAATGGATATACGCAATTTTATGTACCTGAGAAGCATGGCCAAATGGTGCAGTTACTAAAGGTAGGCTGGGATCATCACGGTCGGCTTGAACAGAGTCCTAAACAAATAAGGAAGGGGATATAAAATTACATTCTCATTCAAATGAAATCTTAACTCCAAAATTACATGTATATGTTTCCTCTTGAATTTTTCTTTCCCAACTACCAGATTATTGATGAAGATGAAGATGAAGATGAAAAGGGAATTTTCAAGCCAACAAGCTCACCAATCCTCGAGAAAGTAATGCCGAGATAAGGAATAGCAGTGCTCCCATGCGACTTTGAAAAACAGGAATCATTGCTTCGAGCCTCTTAAAGGCACTTGTAGGTGTCGTATAAGTGCCAACTCTTAGAACTTTCTGCAAATCAGAAGCTGATTCAATTGAAAGACCTTCAAGTGCTTGTGCAATAATCTGAAATAAGAAAAACTTGTCAGCAAGCAAGAACACATGCGAGGACATAGCAGTAAATTGTTAACATAAAAGGTCAACCCAGTTCCACTAACCACATCCTGCGGACTGCCTTCAGATCCTTCAATGCCATAGGGAATAACACTTAGATTTGCAATCACAACTCTTTTGTTATTTCCACATAAAAACAATATCTCGCCCATACTTTTAACCAGGGCTCTGTGTACAGAAACAAAAATTTTAACCGGAATAGATAACAGATAAAACATTTAATGAATTCTGAAACAGCTGCAAAACTTGAATAAGAAAAGCAATTATTCCTTCCAAACTGGTTATTGCAGAAACAAAGCAAAAGACAGGCCACTAGCAGTCCACATCACAAACAACCAGAATGTTTATCACAAGATCTTATACTGTTTCAGAACATAACGTTCACGGTTGAGCACTAATGAGAATGTGCCATTCACTAAACAAAAGACATTGAGCAAATATACAAATTTACCCCACATTCGTAGTTCATTAGCCCATGTTACATACGCACATGCACCTTAGGCAAGACGCCTACACATGAGAAATGGCACATGCCACTTGACTTTGCCTATCAAGATCAGGCGTCATACCTTTTTCCAATTTCATGATCTCAAACAATAATTTTAGCAAACATTGATTGTATCAAAGCAAGCAACTGAATTAAATTTCAAAAAAAAAAAATCAAAAGGAATGAAACATTGAGATATTTAGAAGATAATTAGATGATTGATAAAATAAATGCAAAGGCAACAATGGGGAGGAAAGCATTTACATCGTTGGATAAAATTGCAGCTAAAAGTGCCCAACTGTTTAATCCTTTCATTTCATGAACTATAAGCTATAAAAATTTGAAAGAAAAAGGATAAAGTTAAAACATATATCCTTATGCAGTTTAGAAAACATCATACAATTTACAATGCAAAATTTAATCACCTTGCTTTTGCATCTTCAGTAAAAGCAGCAAAATTATTTGACACAACATATTGCGGTTTGGATAATCTCCGGGAACTCAAGTTCTGTGGCATGTTTGCTGCAACTTTACCTAAGTCATCCGGAAAGAAAAGAAGATGTTTGAGAACAAATGCCTGTACAGAGACAAATTATTGTCAGCAGCAGCGGTATTGACTCTTTATCAAGTGACAAGCATCAGAACAGAAATCACACTAGATTATCTAGGAACATGACCATTCCAAAGAATATAGGCCAGGTCCAATTGAATAACTTTACATTATTAACTCAATGTGTAGCAATCAAAGTTTTCTTAACAACGAACATTCCAAAAGAAAGTGCAAATAAGTACATCATTGGTGAAAATAACATTTCAAAGGTCACAAGTTTAAATGGATCCAACATAACATCATATTTGAATAAACATTTGATAATACAATTACTCAATTCAATGACTAAAAGTTATGAAACACACTATCCCAAGGAAATAACATTCCTACTAAATGTTGGCAGGTTTTTCTAAGGTCAGTGCATAATATTAGCCCACTCAGAAGATAAAATGATAATTACATAAATTCTGGTCTCACATAAGAAAGCAAATAATTGCTGAAAGCATTAGAAACTGCAGATAGCACCATGATTGACAATTCACAAGCTACAAGGTACATGAAACTCATATACAATGAGAAATAAAGGAATTACTTGTATGGTTGCTAAGACACCACAGGGCCCACCTTCGTGCTGCACTAGGCCCATAGATGTTTCTGGATCAGGGCTAAATCTACATAATATTTTGGCATATATTAGACAATAAGGAGCAAATATATGAAACTTGCAATAAGAACAATTGCTACTCAAAAATATACAAACATAATATTTTGGCATATATTAGACAATATATAGCAAATATATGAAACTTGCAATCAAAACAATTGCTACTCAATTAATATATATAAACCAAAAGGCAAATAAAAGAGAAGAAGCTGTGTGTTCAGCGTAGAATTAATAGTCTACCCACAGGTTCATAACATATCATGATAATACATTCAGATGAGGCAGTTTTAAGCACAATGAATCGCAACAACAGCCTGCTAACATGCCAGATAACTAGGAAGATGCTCACGCCGGATTCATAACTCCAAAAAACTTACTCACAATCACCATCAGATCTATGATCCTTTAGTTTAAGATTTACTAAGCCTTCTCATTCTTCTTACCAGTTTGGTCACCAATTAATGTAGCATCACATCAAAATAGTGGATCCTCTATTTATGTTCATTGAAGGTGTGAACTATTGCAGTAAACTAGTGTGGTTGTGCTTTTTGATGGGTAGACAGCGAGCTGATAAGAATTTCGGGGGTTAATTTCTAAGATTGTTAAAGGATGAAGGAAAGGGAAATTATGTTAATTATCCAACCTAAAATAAATTGACAAATAGGTGGTTTCCACTTAAATATGGTCATAACAAACCAAGACTTAACAATGAAAGATAATACCCTCAATACTCCTCACCCCCTGCCCCACATGAAGGCTTAATACCAAGAGCTGAAACAAGTAGGGCTAACATGTGGACAAACAACAAAAACATCAAGTAACATAACAAACCTAAGCTATGATACCTTGTTAAGCATCCAACCTAAAACCAATTGGTGAACGATGGAGAGGCCCAACTTGAATGTGAACCCATTGCAAATTTAAGACTTAACTAATGTGGGATCATGCTACTCAACATTTTTAACTTTAAATTTAGAATAAAAAACACACACTAAAACTCAGCTTCGGCATTAAAACAACCATTAATACACCATTAGAGCTGCAATCAGTGTGCCCAATCATTAAAGTATTTCAGCTTTCTACAGGTTATTTCTTTTAAATGGAGATTTTAACATAGCTAGAAAGGATATGGTGTTAGAGTTCTTTACCAAGGAAAGCTCCATAATAACTTTATGAGGTGTTTCTTAATAAGGCAAAGTGCTGTGCTTTAGGGCTATATCAGTGATTCTGAAAGTTTTAAAGTTGACATGAGACAAAAATTAAAGCTATTTGAAGATGGCCAATAATACTATGTTAAGCTAAATCAAAGGTTTCAAGGCTTGGCAATGTTTTAGAGGCATTTAATTGGGAAATTTATGCTTGACAATGTAATCATAACCAACTGCACGGATAGTAATCGCTCTAATTGAAGAAAGCCTCTACAATTTTAAAAGAAATCAAGGAAAGATTGATGGTCCAATTTTAATCTACTAAGCATATCTATGGTACTTGAAATAATATTCTTTTGTTATCAAGCATAAGGCTAGAAGCAACTGATACACTTAGCCAGTTGTTGTAGACCCTAATTGCAAAGCTATACAAGTTATGGGCTTAGAGTAGCATAAAAGAGCTTAGAGTAGCAAAAGGAGACTTACCATCTGGCAAATATTTTACCACTATATATGTACATCTATTAGTGGGGCAACAAGCGGATTATCATGATTTTTTCCCTATATGATGGTTATCTGTTCAAGAAACTAGTCTTTGTTTGTCTGGCAAATCTTTAAAAGAAGAGATGGCTAGTGAATATCATAGTCGAGTGCACCAAGATATTTGGAAGCGATAAGAACATTATTGAGGACAACATTTATTTGACTAGTTTGAAAAGGGAAGTAGGTAAGAATGATGCCCCCTGTCAGGCTTGTCAAACATCGAAATTCAAAAAAAAAAAGGGCAAAATACAGTTCCATATATGTCATTGTCCAAACCAAACACTCCAAAGAAGGGTGTAGTAATGGATTTCATAACTGGATAGCATGCACCATAAGGATCAAGATCCAAGATTTTGTAATAGTGAATCAATGTTCCCAGATGCTTTAGCTAAAAGCATATTCAAGATATACATCCTTAAGCTCAAAGAAAAATAGCAATGACCGATGAAGTCTATAAAGCACATGTTAATTAACCAAAAAACATTTGTTAGATACAAGTTTACATGCACATGGTGCAAATAAAAACCTTAAAGGCATCCAGAAGGTGATCACGAGAATCTTCATTTCAGGAGTTGTGATACCTAGAATATTCTCCACAAAATTATCTTAAACACTTGTGCCCTTGACTTTTATGATGGTATGAAAATAAGTAATGTCTTAGAAATCGAATACTTTAACTTTCGACCACGGTCATAATCAAGAAACGTCGAATGATGCTATATACTTACAAGGTTTTCTCCTATCCTACAACTTATGGAAGTGACTGGAGACATTGTTGATCAGCCAATGCTTTCCACTTATGGAAGTCGCCATCAGAAGTTGCTTCTCAACCGGAAAGGCAAGGCATCAACATCCCAGTTGCACATGAATCAACAATGGAGAGTTGCAGCAACTTAACCAAAACTTTATCAGCAACGTCAAGTTTTTTCTAACCAAGGGAGAGATGACATAGCACCTAATAACAGCTTCTATAGCAGCTTGAAACACGTTTTAAGGTTGATTCTACTGCTCAAACCTTAATTTGGCACATGTCAAATGATGATAAGCTTAGGGACAACCTTGAATGGACTTAATTGTTGATATTGAGCGTCTTTATATGATTATAGGAACCAAAAGTTGTTGATTTTTATTGTTTTTGATTTTCTAAATTTTAAGCATCAAAGGTGTTCAATAAATTTTGGCTTTGATCTGAAAATTGTGGACTTTCAGTCTAAAGATTGTAAAATTGTTAGGCTTTAATTTATGGTTCAAGATAGTCAATTTTGATATTTTCTCATCAAGTTCTTAATGGAATAAAGATATTCTGAAACTTCATAAATTAGCATGTAACTTCTTTCAATTAATATAGAATATATTTACCAGCCGTTATGACTTCTTTGAATTGTGTGACACTTAACTAACCTCAAGTACAAAAGGTCTTTGGAACAATCATGCTGAAAAAGTCTTAGTATGAAGCCTGGATTCATCTTATTCTTTCATTTCCGGCATTATCTGACCTAGACTTGGCTTGAGCCCTTGTAAGATTTTAACCTAGCTGAAATATGTTCACCATGAAACTCAACTTTGAAACTGCTAAATATTGCTCCCAACGCTATTCATGGGTATTTGTTCACGGTACCAGGTCAGCTCCAATGTGACTTTCTAAATCCCCGATTTCTTCATCAATTCTTAACCCTATGCAGAAACGAGTTCTAATTATTAGTCAACTTTACCAGAGTTTTTCCAGTAAAAACCCTATAAATAAGCCTCAATTCCTAACCATTCCTAATCCGTTTGCCGTGAGATAAACATGTGCACGCTAGAAAGTCTTAATTGTTCTTTGAAAAGCATTATGGATGGTAAAGATACCAACGAAGAAAACATTCAGACTCCTAATATTGCTTTTATACTAGGTAAAAAGTGCTGACCTCAGAAAATAAGACTAAACTTTTCACTAACTATATTACGCATAAAAGATCAAAAAGATGTACAAAAATTAACAGAATGATAGACAAAAATGTCCATCAAAATCTGATGTGCAGAAAACCATCTATAAGTATAACATATCATATTCTACTATATAGAAGTTGCAGCTTGATGCTAGTGTAGCAAATTTAAATTACAATTTAGGCCGCCAATTTATCTTGGGATCAGTATTCTTAACCATCATATACAAAGAAAATTCAATTAAGCCATCAATTTTAATTCTTTAAATAACTCCAATCTCGAAAAGAGCAGTAAATTTTTTTCTTTTTTTACCCAAAGAAAAAAAACCTTAAAAGTATTAGCAAGATACTATAGTTTACCTTAGACCCTGATTGCTCCACTGAGCAAGTATATCCTTCGAAACGCCACTTCCAAACAACATTGAAAATAACTGATAGGCTTCTTCCTCTGACAATTGATTACCTAAATTTACTTCTTTGGCTTTTATTTCCGCCTCTTTCGTTCCTAAATCTCCGCTTTGTTCGTTTTTTGACGGAGCACTAGAAGACGGAGCGCTTTTAGCCGCCGCCAGCATCCGTTTCTCAGCTGCGGCTGCCATGAGCTCGCGCTGCAACCGTCGGCTCTCCTCCGGCGTGGTCTTCGCCGGTGAGACGGCAGCTTCTCTGGGCTTGCTGCGTTTAGGCTCCGGCGGCGAATTCTGCATGCTCATCCGTAGAGCCATTCTCAGGTCCTCTTCCTCTTGCTGATCCGCCATTTGATAACCAACGATCGAAATTTAGCAATCTTAGGTTTCGAAACGGTTGAATTTATACACAGATCAATTGAACTTAACAAAAACTGTGAACTTTCATCTAGGCATGAATCTGATTTCGATACGGATTCAATAATTGATAACTAAAAGAAAAAGATTGGGTTTCCCAAAAAAAAAAATCCTAAAAAACAAATTAGGGTTTCAAATTTCAGGCCAACTGGAACGAGCTGGACATTAAAGCGAGTGGAAATTCCGTTTCGAAAAAACAAGAACGACAGATTTTAAATTCTCGGTAGGGTTATAATAGGAAAAGGCACTCTTCAGAAAGAAACTGAAGGGCGGATGGAAAATAGAATGACCATTTTAGCCCTGAAGTGTTGCAACTGATCGTGAAGTGAATTTGGAACAAAGGGGAGGGCATTTTGGGGAAAAAGATAATAATTCTTTGCTTTTATGGGGAGGAAAGGCGTTGTTGTGTTTGCCAGGGGGTCAGTCAGAGAATCTATGGTCGAGTAAATTTGGGTTTTGCTCTGGTTGGATCGTAATAATCAGATGAGGCTTTGGTCCTTCAGAATTTTTCTTTTTTAGTGTAAACATCATATATAATAATATATATAATAGATTTAAATAATTTTTTAATTTAAAATTATTAAATATACTTATTTATATAAATTTTATGTATTGTAATTTAAGACGATTAAAATTACATTACTTTTAATTTTCCAGCTTCTTTAATAAGATTTTAAGCCTCCAACCAAGTACCAAATATGTTTTTCTTAGTTAATTATAATTATTTACTGTTAGTTTTATTCTAAATATTTTTCTCTCATTATCACACAACTTTTTATTAACGCGAAAGTAATATGAAAACATCTTATAAAAGTTTATGCAAATACCTTAATTTCTAAACTAAAACTTTTAACTTTTTGTTTTTTTGTTTCGATAAAAAAATTATATTATTTAATAATTAATATATTTACATCTTTTAAAAGAATGTTGTTCACAATTTTAATAGAATTATTTATATGATGTATTATCTTGCTTTATACATTTGCTTATGATTGATAAAATTTACAATTGAAAAGCTTATTTCTGTTTGTTAATAAATTACTTGGACATATTATAATCATTGTCAGAAAAAATAGTGTAGATGGATAGATAAAATTTATTGAATTAAAATTTTGAGGCACGATAAATTGTTTTATTTAAAGAGTTATTTGACTCTACACAAAATTTACTAACATGTTCAAGCAATAGAACTCCCAAGATACAATAAAGCCTTTATGAGTTTTACAATTAGTAATATTGAAGAACTCTCTAATCTCTTATTCATTCTTTCAAACTTTTTGAAATTGTTTTTGGAATGAATTGGAATGAAGATATTAATAAATGGGATTAGTATTTATAAGTTACCAAAAGACACTATCAAAGAAACAGATCCCTATTTATAAGTCTTTTCATAAATTATGACAATCTTTAATTATAAAAGTTATACATTTTCATCCAATAAATACATCATTTCATTCAAATGTATTACACCTCTTCATCCAAGGTATTTGTTAGTTGACTATACATATTTGTAATCTACCACAATTACAACATTGATATAGCGAGATACATTTTATGAAAAAAAAAAATTAAGATCCAATAGAGTACTAATTGGCACCCCAAAATCAAATGTCAAGATTTATCATTGCTTTTGCTAGTAAGTTGTAAGTAAAAGGATAAAAAGTTCAATTTGTCTTTGGAAAAAAATTACAGTTGATATTATCTTATTTTAAATTTTGAACTTAAACCAATTAATTATTTTTAATAAATAATATTTAATAAATTAATTTTAGAATCAGCAATCATTTTCCTAGTTTATTTAACCATTTTTTGTAAAAAAAATTATTTATCATATGTTTCTTTTTGATAAAATAAGCTTAAACTCTACATACTTTGGGAAATAAAAATAATAATAATATTAATATAAAAATGCTACTTTTTTATAAATTATATATATATATATATAAATTAAAAGAAGCCACTTTTCATTTTATAAATTAAAATTAAATAATATATTATATATAACTATTATATATATATATATATATAATAGAGCGACTTCCCAAAATGGTCCTTTTCATAATGTAATCAGTGGTTTCCCTTTTGTCAATGAATTAAGGTGATGTTTGGTACCATAGTGATCTCTTTAAAATTTAATTTGATTTAATCATTATGATTAGATCATCGTATTTAGTAATAACGAGGGAATCTTATTTGGCAATGATAGTAGATTATTAAAAGTGTTAAATCCCATTGAAAATGATGAAAAATTTTTATCACGGAGAAAGAGTGATATTTAAAACTATATTAAAACAAATTTATCCTCGAAGTGATGTTCACCAAAATATATTTTTTTACAAAATTTAATTTTTACAAACAAATCTCTACCTTTTAATTATCTTATACAAGATAACTTATGTTATCATTAAATATGAATATGTTAAGACTTTAAATTATACTCATCAAACTAGTTCTAACCTTATCATTTTCTAAAAAACAACGAATTCTTATTTTATAGATTGTTCATTCTATAAAATTTGAAATTCTTGCTTTCACTAAAAAATCATATTACCAATAACAATGTTATTTTTTTGTGTTATACATTAAATAATCTTTTTTTTAATATCAAACACAGTGATTTAAGATTACTAATGATTAATTTAAATTATATCATATCAAACACTATAATTTAAAATCACTAGTGATTAAATCACCTTGGTAATCTTATCATCATAGTAATTAAATCACTATAATAATCTTAACAATGATACCAAATATTACCTAAATGAAAGCCGGCGGCTTCCTCTTTTAAAAAAAATTATAATTATATGTTACTAATATATAAAATTATATACATTACATATTATTTAAGTATAATTTATAAACTTATAATTATATATTATATAAATATATAATTTGTATACAATATATTATTTATATATTATTTAATTATAATTTATAAAATTAAAAAAAAAAAGTTGCCTTAACATCCCTTAACTTGAAGAAAAATAAAAGAATCAATCCTTAACAAAAGAAGCACTATCAATGATGCAAATTTCTTTTTTACATTAGAAAATTCATTTTAAGAAATATTCTTGGAACCTGTATATTTTGGGAAATTTTTTTAAAAAAATGATAATATTGATATAAAGCCGCCCTGATCCTAAATTCACTACAATTCGCATGGATATGTAAATATGTCTTAGATGGCATCAAAATTATTAATAAATAATCAAATAATATTGATAAAAAATAAATAATCAAATAATTTTATTTCATTTTGTAATTTGTAAATTGTAAATGTTAATCCAAAATATAAATTTTGGATACTTTGAAGAGCAACCAGCTTATCCACGTAGCTGGTTGCTTTTCTTTGTTTTTTTTTTTTTTTCTTTTTTCTTTTACGGTTTTACGTTTTTACATTTTTTGTATTCTTTCTACTAGACCTATCAATTGAGTGGGTTAGGTTAATTTCACACTTAATTAATTTAGGTTGGATTATTTTAAGATTAATTTTTTTTAGTTCAAGTCATTTTGATTACAAGTCACTTTGATTTTTGATTATTTTAGGTTTGAATCATTTCAAGTTTAAGTCGATCAAGTTTAACACTCGAGTTAATTAGATTCATATCATTCTGGGTTTGTGCCAATCGTGTTCGATATTTGGTTTAATTAAATGGAAGAGGCATACCTGTTTTACATGCTTTTTTTTCTTTTCTTCTTTTTGTTTTTTAAATTTTATTATTTTGGTTTTGTTTAGCTTGGAAAAAATAAAATGAAAAAAATGTGAAATTTGGGCTAAATTTTCGAATCATGATCGTTCTAGTTTCGGGTCACTTCATGTTCAGCCCGCTATAGTTTTAAGTCATTTTTTGGTTCGAGTCATTTTGGTTTCGATTCACTTTTGGTTCGAGTCAATGGAGTTCATGTCATTCTAGATTCGAGCTATTTTGGTTTGAGCAAATGTTTTTAATACTCGAGTTAATTGGTTTTGGTCAATTAGGTTTAACGCTTAAGTTTATCAAGTTTGGCCATTTTTTTAGGACATTTCGGGCTAATTGTTAAGGTCAATTCTGGTTTAGGCCATTTTGAGTACAGATTATTTTGGATTCAGGCTATTTTTGGGTTCAAACCATTTTGGATTCTGATAATTTCGTGTCCAAGTCATTTATGAGTTTGAATTGATAACATTTTCCAATCAAAATGGGCCAAGTCAGGTTGGCTTCTAAATGGCTTGGTCGGGTTTTTTTTTTTTTATTCGGGTCAGAATTGACATGTTTAGATAAAAAACATCCATTATTCATGTGTCACATCATTATTAATTTTTGTTTTTTTTTTTTTGTTTTTTAAAGTTTGGTTAATAAGATTAACATTCTTTATTTTTTTTTTTACTTTATTTGTTAAAGATAAAAAATAAAATAGTTAAATATTTCATAACATTGTTCTTTATAATCTTTTTTTTTTCATCGTGAAGAAAACTTGCTTTTTTATTGTATAAACCACATTTTTTATTTGTGATCCATTTTTTTTACATCCATATAGAATTAAGAATTTGATATTTTAATAAACGCAGCTTATGATCTTTGTTTAGAGTATACGTTTATTATTGACAAGGCTAGAATTTAGATTGCTAGACATCTAAAAATGAATTTTTGCTTGGGTAGTTATTAGTTGAACTATTGAAAGAGCCAACTTAATCTAATTAATCATTCTTTATGCATTTATTTTTACCTATGAATTGGGTAGTTGCATAAGAAAGTGTTAATAGATTTTCAACGAATTTCATTTTGACAAATTGTTTATTTATAGTCTATACATTGTCATTTGTATACGATTATCTGCTAGGGAATTGAATGTGTCATTTAAGTATCAAAAATTAAAATAACAATATGCTAGATAAAAGAAGTTTTGAAAACTGGGGGTTAAATTACATTATTGCATCTAACTTTCATTTAGTTATTCAAATTATTTAGACTTTAAACTAATATCTATGTAAAATATATAATATTTTTTTTTTTAAAAAAAATCTACTTCTTAGCATAACATGGGTATTTGTTTAGTGCAATATGAATAGCTATAAAATGGCTTGAAACCTGAAATTATACACACAGAGGGTTCTAGCATACGTTTTTAAAGGTAAGGCTCCGGTAAGCTTCAATGGTAACTAGTATAATCGGTTACAACATTTATTTTTTGAGTTATTTTTATTTTTAACATATATTATTATATAATAATATATAAAATTATTACAATTACATAAATATATTACAAGTTACATAAATCATTATCACTGAAAAAGGTCAAAATTACCAAAAATATTCTAGTTACATAAATTATATTATCTATTAGATAAATTATTATGTTGGTAATATAACTTAGTACTACATATTCTTATTACAATAACAGATACATTATTTACATTCATAAATTATTATAAAAGATAATAAAAGTTGTAATATATAAGTTTATTACATTTACATAAAAATTTAGTAAGTTATAAAAATTTATTACCAATATGTAATAGAAAATAGTATTGCATAAAATATTATAATTATATAAGTTATATTATCTATTACATACGTATATGACCATAAGTAATATAAATAAGTATTACACATTTTTTTTTTACAATTACATGTATATATTATTAATTTGCAAAAATTATAATAAAAGATAATAAAAGTTGTAATACATAAATTTATTACATTTTCATAAAAATTCTGAAAATTACATAATTATATTACCAATAGATAATAGAAAGTAGTATTACGAAAAATATTATAGTGACATAAATTATATTATCTATAACATACATTTATTATCATAGGTAATATAAATAAGTATGACATGTTTTTCTCGCAATTACATATATGTGCCATATAGTACATAAAAGATCATAAAAGTTGCAAAATATTAATTTATTATATTTGCATAATAATTTTGTAAATTACATAAATATATTAGCAAATGTAATAGTAGCAATACATAAAATATTATAATTACAAAAATTATATTATTTATAATATAAGTTTATTATCATATGTAATAAAAATATGTATTACATATTTTTGTTTTTTTTACACAAATACATTTTATATTACAAAAATCATTATAGTATAGGTAATATTTGTATTTAATATACGTTATAGGTAATATATTTGTGCAAAAAATCTTTGAAGATAATGTTTGTATATAATAAATTATATATAAACATTACTGATTACATACAAAAGTTATAGTTTTAGATAAAAACATTACCAAATCTATAATGTATCTATGTATAACATTCTTTTAAGAAAATTAATTATAATTTTCTTGAAATTATTTTGTATTTTTATTAAATATATTATATCTGTAGAAAATTAATTTTTTTAGTAATTTTTGAAGTGAAATAAATTTTTAAAACTTTTATTTTAATATTATATTCAGGTATATTAGTAATAATTATATTATATTAAAAAAAATTTAATAATGTACGTATATAAAAATTGATTCTTCATTATTATATGTGTTTATTATAAATTACAAAGGACACTAGTAATTGTAGTAATTTCGATTTTGTTAATTTTTATCTAACTTATTGTCAATTTTGGATATCGACAAATAAAATCAAGTTCACAAGGCCTTTGTGTTTAATTATCTTAAGTTAATGAAATAGGAATGCCTCTTTGAATTCAATTAAGTTAATTATCTATTGCAGCCACCCTTAGTGGACATCTTCATGAAAAAAAAAACTTCGATAAAGCATGAATTATTTAAGCTTATGTGAATGCATGAACCTAAGGGAATTTAGGCATTTGGTGCCTTAAATCTATGAACTTGGTTCATGGTCAATGTCAACATCCTCAAGTTAAGCCCGTTAGCAATAAATCTTGCCTCTGGTTAACACAAAAATCCAGCTGCATACACCTTATCAGCTTAACAATTCTGGTCATGAAGAACGTCAAAAGATTGTCTAATTGGAAAAGCTAAACTTAAAATCTCTTACAAGCTCACTCTTCACTTTTCAGTTGTGGATTTTCCAACCAAAAAACCCTTACAGAGATGCAGTTTGTAAAAAGCAGTGATCAGTTCTTTAGTGCATCATTCAACACAAGTTAACATGAGAGCTGCAAAAAATATGTATTGTTATCATGAGAAAACAATTTCTCCGCACAACAGAGTTGCAGATAGAGTAGATGGGAAAGTAAAATAGTTCTATAAAACCTATCATTCATAGTCCTTGCAACCACAATTCATTCAATTTGACCGTATAATATAAGCGAGTTGATGACTTGATCAAGCAATTAAAAGACTGATAAGTTCTTCTTTACCAATTAGCTTGTTTTGCCCTTGTTATTATGTGTACAACAAACAATCACAACCTGAAGGAAAAAGAACCAAAAGAGTTAAATACCCAGATCCGAAGCTGTACAAAGCCACACGGTTGCTAAAATGTTTGGTTTCTTAATTGGAAACAATAGGCCTAAGGCTGCCAGACACAATTAGCTCAAGAGAACCACAGGCAACAAAGATTTCAAGCAAGAAAAAATGACCAGAAACTAAAAGCAGTAAGTTATGAGGCACCTTCGCAGCAAAGTTGAATTGATAGAACCAAAATCCAAAAACTCCACTCCTCAGTACCTCAAGCTGAAGCAGCAATTACGTGTCTTCTCAGCCAGCAAACAGCAAGTGAAGATTGCCTCTTCTCCACATGGAAACCTCTAATTGGAGTGAGCTGGAGTAAACTCTCTACTTAAGATTCCATGAAATTACTGAAACTCAGTGGAGAGAATCCAGATTGTATAAATGGACTCCTCCATGGATGTCTTCTTTCCAAGGATCGATGTCGACCCAGACAATCTTCTCGATACCAGGTTCAAGAAAGAACCGTTCAATCTTTTGTAAGGCATCAAGATTCATATTCAGAGCATCAAGGGACTCCAGGAGGCCAGAATAACATTGGAAGGGATGGATTATATGGTGAGGAAATGGGACATCGGTTCTGTTGCATCCCCTGTCCAAAGAGACCACAATTTTCGATGACAACTTCAAATCAAGTTAATTAATTTGATAACTCTATTCCTTTCCTTCCTCTTTTGTCGAGAATCGTCAGTTTCTAGCTGCAGTTCTGGTCGATACATTCTTCCCATCTTGCTTTGACCGGTTATGCCAGTTACTGAATTTTTTTTTTTTTAATTTTAATCATTTGAACGGTTTAGATTAATCAGTTTTCATCTAACGGCCTATGTTGGCTTGAGTTGATTGAAAGCGTATATCAGCACGCTGATTTTGTAATTTTCCCACAAACACGCGAGGCAGGACCTTTATTAAGCATTGGAAAGTAGGACCAATGGCTGCCCATTAATAGAATTAGCAACTGCCGCCGCAAACTCCTCCTGCCTCTTCCTCTCCATTTTCTTCGATTTTTTCTCAGATCTACAATCACTCAAGAAGCTGCGGGAAAACATTTGAGAAATCTATATAAAGAAAGAAAAATTTTCCACCCATCACTTCGCATTTCGTTTCAATTCACATTTTGTTCACAAATTTCACGCTTTTTTTTTCTTCCCTACTATTTTGGTCTGAAAAAAATCATGGTTGGGGCCGTAGAGATCGAAACAGCGGCACCGAACGCGAATGGGAGGAAGGAGGTCTTGACGGATAACTTCGATCCAACCGCCGTGGTGGTGGAACCGTTGCCTCCGGTTTTTACGGCAGCAAACGGTGGGCCCAGCGAATCCGGTGAAGATAAAGAAGCAGGGGTGGAGAAGCAAGCGAAGAAGAGTAAGGAGATTGTTTTGGGGAAGAACGTGCACACCACGTGCCTGGCCGTCACGGAACCGGAAGCCAACGATGAGTTCACCGGCGATAAGGAGGCTTACATGGCTGGCGTCTTGGCTCGATATCGCAAAAACCTCATGGAGCGGACCAAGCACCATTTAGGTAAAACGAAAAAAACGTCTTTAATATTGAATATGCAAACTGTTAATTTCAGTTCATTTTCTTTGTTCTACTGAGAGCTTATATATTCATTTAGCTGGCAAAGAAAAGGGTAGTTTGCCGTAATTCTTTGACATTTATGATATTGTGAATAAATAGTAAAACAAAGTGAGTTAAACGGTTGTTTTGTTTCTTGAAGAAGTACTTGTGAATTCAGAAATCTTAAATAAAAAAGAAGTAAAATCACCCATTTTGTTCTAAAATCAATTGATGCCTTGAAATTTCCGAGCTATTAATTGAAGTGCAACTTTTCAGGCTACCCTTATAATCTGGACTTTGATTACGGTGCGCTAGCTCAGTTACAGCATTTCTCAATCAACAATCTTGGAGACCCGTTTATTGAGAGCAACTACGGAGTTCATTCAAGGCAGTTTGAAGTTGGCGTGTTAGATTGGTTTGCCCGTTTGTGGGAAATAGAGAAGAATGAATACTGGGGTTACATTACAAATTGTGGAACAGAAGGCAATCTTCATGGAATTTTAGTTGGGTTAGTGTTTGTTTAAACATTGTTTACATAGTACTTATGTTTCCAACATTGTTATCTTATTTTAATTGAAAAGCGGAAATAACTGATGAATTTTGCAGGAGGGAAGTGTTTCCAGATGGGATGTTGTATGCATCACGGGAATCACATTACTCTGTATTTAAAGCCGCACGAATGTATCGAATGGAGTGTGTGAAGGTTAACACTCTACTCTCCGGTGAGATTGACTGCACTGATTTCAGAGCTAAGTTGCTTGCTAACAGGGATAAACCAGCTATAATCAATGTTAACATAGGTCTCTCTCTCTCTCTCTCTCTCTCTAAATATATATTTATTTATATCTATGTATTTATCTATTTCTCTCGCTCTCATGCATATACATCCTCACACTACCACAGGTTAATGCCAATGAAAAGTCATGCATTTTGTTCAAATGAGAGAAATAACTAGGTTAACATTGTTTACTGCAGGAACAACTGTCAAAGGAGCTGTGGATGACCTTGATCTTGTGATACAATCGCTTAAAGAATGTGGATTTTCACAGGATAGATTCTATATTCATTGTGATGGAGCTTTGTTTGGTCTCATGATGCCTTTTGTCAAACGGGTAAGTTTATCACATGTATAACTTCCTTTTTATTGTGGATTTGAGGGAAGATAGCATAGCTCAGTTGTTCCCTAATCTTTCCATCACATACCTGGTTACACATGACCAGACTGTTTTGTTCTGCCTATTTATAATTTTTTTTTCACTTTTAAGTTGTAGATGTAAAATTGTATGTGTTTCTTCTGGATTTGACTATAAAAAAACTGAATTAGCCTATAATTGGGGCTAAATGAAGTGCGTCAGGATTTGGCCTGGAAAACAGAGATAAATACCATCGGTGTCTTTTATCACTGTTTATGGTCTGTCTATATATTGGTGCTTAGATTAATAAGACTGTACTTAGCATTAAAGGCCAGCAGGACAAATTACTTGAATTCTTTCCTGCATTGAGTGAAACACCACTAACCTTCTGTCACATCTTCATGTTCATGTTTATTGATATGTTTAGAAGAAGTAAAAAGGAATGAACATGGCTATTAAGCTTGTCTCTGGTCTGCGGGTGGATGATTTTGTGCATAATCTTATAAGTTTGTTTCTCAAACTCCTTATCTTATTTTGTTACCTTTTATTCTGTCTTGTGGATGTCATTACCTCTTAAGCTTGATATCATTCTTGGTGGTGAACAGGCACCAAAAGTTACTTTTAAGAAGCCCATTGGCAGTGTGAGTGTTTCTGGCCACAAGTTTGTGGGTTGTCCGATGCCTTGTGGTGTTCAGATCACAAGGATGGAGCACATCAATGTGCTCTCAAGCAATGTTGAATACCTTGCATCAAGGGATGCTACGATCATGGGAAGTCGGAATGGTCATGCTCCTATCTTCCTTTGGTATACTCTTAACAGAAAAGGTTACAAGGGTTTTCAAAAAGAAGTTCAGAAGTGCCTCCGGAATGCTCACTACTTGAAGGACCGACTGCGTGGAGCTGGGATTAGTGCTATGCTAAATGAACTCAGCAGTACGGTTGTGTTTGAGCGGCCCAGGGATGAGGAGTTTGTTCGTAGGTGGCAACTTGCTTGTGAAGGGAATATAGCACATGTGGTGGTGATGCCTAATGTTACCATCGAGAAGCTGGATGTATTCTTGAATGAATTAGTTGAAAACCGATCAACTTGGTATCAAAAAGAACATGCTCAGCCTCCTTGTATTGCTGCAGATATAGGGAAAGAGAATTGTGCTTGCGCTCAGCACAAGTGACAAAATGATTTCTTTATCTTGATTCATAATTATTCCTCTGTTTTCTTGTAGCATGACATTTGATTTTAGTGGAATCTAGATTTTATTCAGAAAATTTTCCTTCTACTACGAGGATTTTTCATTCTCATACTCGTTCATCGCATTTGTTTCGTAAATGTTCTGGTAAATAGCAATGCCTAGCAAATTTCTATATGTTGACCGCTGCCTTGTGTCAACGAAGCTATCCGCACTAGATACGCTTCGAAATGAGCAGCTAACTATCTTCCTCCGATCTGAGTAGTAGTACTACGAAGTTTTTGTTTGAAGACTGCCAGGACATCTGTTACAAGTGACAACGTTCTTATCCTTGTCATGTTGTCTGCCATTATTTGCACCTAGTCCTAGGTTGAATTTCAGGTGTGTCCTGTCTTAGCCTTGTAATACGCCATTGTTAACCCTTGGGTGAATTTCAATGGTGTATCGATTAAGAGAATTATTATGAATTATGAATTATTGTTTATTTCTAAACGCTTGTCTGTATATGTACTATAAAACATTGTTCTATATTACAGCAAGATGCATATACTCAAAACGAAGTGCGATACTTGACAAGCTAGCAAAATGAGGGTTCTATTATAAACTTTATTTTTCTATATATATTTGTTTCATTTTTGTTTCGATCTCCTTTTTTTTTCTTTCATTTTTTTGGTGTGATTGATCTTCTATTCTTGAATTCATGCAATCATGCTTCTAACATTTTTCCTGCCTTTTGTATTCTTGATCCCAGCATTTAGGCTTACTAGAGTTTTATTTTTTAAGCATTGTATCATCTTACTCGTATCTATAGACAAGGTGATGAACGAAGATGCAGATTTCCAGTTTAGCCAGGTTCATTCCAGGGCACATTCATGGTTCTCTGCCAAATCCCAGAAAGCTGAAGGCTTTTATTGGTGGCTGCAATGCCTCTGAGAAGAAAAGGAACTTCTACTGCTGTTTGCTTACATCAAATCTGGAAGAATCAAACTTTTGAAGATCAGCGAAAGTTTCAGGGTCGTGGTGGATGGAAACAACATCCAGGTAAAACTGACCGGCCTTTCTTGATTGTAGCCTGGAAATTAAGCAATTAGTAATCTGGTATCAAAATCAAATTTCTACAGAAATATCAGAAATTGATGTTCGTTTGGTAAAGTTGTACTAATACCATCAATCTCAAAGTCCAGGGCAGTTATTCTTGAAATC
>JBBYHM010000020.1:527892-538638 GCA_038381775.1 Adansonia rubrostipa | reverse complement strand
ATGATGATGATGATGATGATGATGATGATGATGATAAAAAATGTTGCATCTTTTATGTTTTTGACAAAGTTTAAAATTGGACTTGATAAAAGATATACCTAATTTTTCAGGGAAAAAACAACTTTTGTTGGGAATTGATTGGCACCATTTCCATAATTGGATTGTCCATTTCTATGGTGAAGCACACACTTAATCCACCAGGATTTGTTCCAAAATTTGATCTCAAAGGAAACGGGGCCTTCAGTAAGGCCACTAATAAAAGCACCCCACATAATTTTGATATATATATATATATATATATATATAAACACACATATATCACAGCCTAAAAATAAAAAATTATAAATATTAAAATTTAAAATTTAAATTTATTATACATTATAATTTTAAAAATAATTACATGAATGAAATAAATTAAACTTCATATTTTTTTTACCGTTTTATTGCATGATTAAGTGTAATGCACCTTTAACCAGTAGCTTTTGGTCCCGGAGGGAATCTTCTTAAAGTATCTTTGTTCTGGATAAAGGTTTAAATTTTGTTGACTCCAATTAGTATGTTACTTTTTCTGACTCACGGAATTTGTAGGAATTGATGTGAAACTTTAGAGATGAAGAACACTAATTTTGCCCATTTATGTCTCCCACTCAAATAACGAAAGAATAGATTAATTTTTGAAGTATAGAACGTAACTGTACAGAGATGAGATAAATGCAGCCTACTTGAACGAGCAATAATAATTGTATATGTAGTAACTTAACATGCTACATCAGCAGGTAGATCTATTCATGCCTAGGACATTTCATCCGACTTGAATTTTATTGGACTAAATTTAAGTATAAATTTTTAATTCGGGATAAGTTGAAGTATTATTTAAATCATAAAAAGATTATTTAAATTTAATTATAAATATAATATAAAAATTATTTTTAATATTATTTTAAATAGTAAAATTGTATTATAAATGTTAAAAAAAATTTCAATTTTGTTTTTACTTTGAAAATAAAATTAAGAAAATCTTAATCCGTACTCATAAACATGTAATTAATGATTTTTTTAATTTAGTAAAAATAATTTATTAAACAAAAATTAAAATAGTTATTAAATAATCTTTAACCGGTGTTTTATAAGCACAAATTAAGCAAACCCATAAAATTATCACTTGATAATATGACAGAAATGGGTTCATAGTTCATACCTTACCCTTGATAATAATTTTGAGTCTTTAAAGAAGAAAGTAGTCAAACTCCAACCCTTTAAATTGTTTCTTTGACCCCCCCCCTTTTTTTTCTTCCTTTTGTTGTTTCTCTTATTGGTTTTTACTGTTGGTTAAATATGTTATATGGTGATTTTTCATTAGATAGGAAAAGAGAAAGCAATCTATGAAAGGAGATAGAAAAAGACAATCTTTTAGCCTATATAATATCTTTCACTTGTTGCTATTTTGTTGTTTTCTAAAGTTTAATTTTATAGGTCTCTTCTAAAAAAAAAAAAGTTTTGGTTGGTCCCTTTATAAGAAAATTAATTATTAAAGCTTATCTTATTTGTACATATTTTACCTTATTATTTTACAAAGCAGTTACTTTTTTATTGCAATCATGCCCTTTTTTTTTTTCAAATATTTATAAAAAATCATATGTTGTATTTCTTTTTTTTATTTCAATTTTAATTTGTGGTACAAAATACAAAAGAATTAAAATATATAAAACAATTTTTTAATAGAATCTTAGAGAATTTAGGACCTAACATTGCAATTTTTAAGTAAAGCATGTACAGTGAAAAATGAAACTAGTATGGTTAAATTGGATAATCAATTATTTTAAAAGTTTAAGTCGATAATATACCCAACTATTATATCAAATTTTAACATAATTATACACATACAAGTCAAATGAATTATTAATGTGCCTGTATATGTGAATATTATAGAAGAAAAATCCAAGTTTAAGAAAATTAGAGCAGCACAAACTAATGGGCAATAAAACATTAGATGAAGAAATATTAAAAATGAAAACGGTTATCAAAATTTAAATTCGAGAATTCTGAAATTATATTAAGTTGAAAGACTAATAATCACAAAAATTTAAACCGATAAAAAGGATCAACCATTTTATTTAAGCTCGAAGAAACATAAAAGGCAAATCACAAATGATCATCAAGGCGATGCCAGCTGCCTCACCAGACAAACTAGATTACTGAATAAATCTAGAAATAGAGGCGTATACGTAAAATATATATGAAAAAAGCCAATTATTTTCCTCATGAAGGGAAGATGTGGAAACCCCCCAAAAAAAATGTAGTATCAGATCAAAAGCCATTGTCTCTTTCCTTTAGAGCTCCATGATAGAAGATTTATGGTTGGTCTGACCAAAATGATAATCATAATTTTATTAAAGTTGAAAAGTAATAGGCAATTAAAAGGAAACATCCCAACATTTTAATATGTTTTTTAATTAGATTTGCCTCATTCAATTATACGATATGAATATGATAGGAAAACAATTTAAAACATGATATAAAACATAAAAATATATACGATATATGAATGTTACAAAATCTATATAATATAAATTGTTAATTAATGTATCAAAATTTTTATAAATATATAATATTTTAAAAATCATATATAAGAATTGCTAAAACTAATGGGAAGTTTGTGGTAGTCGCGTGGATAGCACACTCCCTTGGTTTATTTAATATTATCCCATTCCCACTCTTCTTTTCCCATGACTCAGTGCAATCTCATTCAGCAATCCATTAATTTTGTATTCTCTTTTGAGTGCGTTCTAAGCAAATTTGGTAATTTGGGTTTGTTTGTCATATTTCGTGCTTTTTTAGTTATATAAATATAACATAAATTATTAAATATATTAAAATTATAAATATAAATATGATATATATATTAATATATTATATTTATGTTGATTAATATTTTAATCATATTTAAAATAATCAAATCTAGTTATAAGTCGTCTTTATACGAACGATCCTTTGGTTTCAATAATCGTGCAACTTTATTGTCCACTTGGATTTTGCTAAAGACAACATCAAAAAAACAAAAACACTATTTTTACTTAATCATAGTGGATTATTATATTATTTTATAGGTGCTTGATTGGATATATTTATAATTTTAGAGCCATGACTTAATCTTTGAATATGGTAGCTTTCTTGAAAGCAGTTGGACTTTGAAAAGCAGGTGGATTCCAATCACTTAAAGAAAGAGAGAGAGAAAATGACATTCCATATGATTTGGAAATACATATATATATATATATATATATTCTATTATTATAGACCTATACTATGGGTACATATATTATGTAAAAATATTTCTTAAAAAAACATAAACTTTACAACAATTTAAAAAATCATCATATAAATTTAAATTTTTTAAAGTGTCAATTTAATCTTTTTATTTGTTTTTTTCTTTAAAAAAAATGTTTTAAAAGATATATGAATCGTTTCCCCTGGACAAACCTGATTGAAAATCATAGTTCCTATGGTCCAATGGAGTAGACTAAAGAAAGACAAAGAAAAAATGAAATTTTTTTTCAAAACCAGGAAGAAAACACGTATAAAGATGGATAACTGAAGAAAATTGAAAGATTTGTAACGCTTAGTACTTACTTCTTGTCTTGTTCACTGCTCATGCTTTAGTCATGAATTTTGTGTTTCCGGTGTAACTGCATGCCTTGAGTTACATTTCTCTTGGAATATGATTTCGTATCTCCTTCTTAACTTATTAATAGACACAGACCAATGATTTAAATTAAATCACGTATATATTTTCAATCTTTGTGTTTATCGTTACCGTAGATCATGGATATT
The DNA here is from genome assembly GCA_038381775.1 of Adansonia rubrostipa. NCBI lineage: Eukaryota > Viridiplantae > Streptophyta > Magnoliopsida > Malvales > Malvaceae > Adansonia > Adansonia rubrostipa. Next base: position 534,807 of record JBBYHM010000020.1, on the reverse strand, counting down.
TTTTGTGTAATTAAATGGTATATAGACTACCGATCAGAGCCGTGGCTTTTGTATGCTTTAATTTCAAGTTCTTTTTATGTCGATGCTTCTTCCGATTTGTGATGACCTTCTTTTTTTATTTTTTTATTTTTTTTCATTTTTTGGCTTTTCAAACAATTTGAAGCTAAAAATTTTGATTGGAAGCAATATCCCATGTAGAAATTGGCAACAAACTGGAGAAATACTGCCAATTGGGGTAATGGCTATACAAAATTTGAAGAGACAAGTCTGAGTTCATTGTAGAAGGTGATTCACTGGGCGACAAAGCTTTCCATTGTTTGTAGGCTTCTTTGAAGATTTTTCCAACACCTGCATGGAGATAATGGGGACTGACCAGGAATATTGAAATGGTGTGGTTACAGTTCATAGTTTACATCAAATCATGATACACCCAACTAGGGAGTCGGTTGAAAATGAGAAAATTTTCTGCTCTTTTCTTCTTTATATCCTTCTTAATTTTCCATAAAAATTCCCTCAATTCATAGTATAAAAGGATATTCCAAGGATTTAAGGTTTATATATACATAGATATAATCTCACCGGAGAATTCTTGTTTCTTTGATATTGAATGTGTAAACCATAAACTTCTTCGGCAGATGACACAATGTTTTAGGCAAATATACTTAGAAAAGTTTTGTTTGGAGCTACATAAAAAGCTTTTTATTTATTTATTTTTTGAATATATTGGTTCTTAATTTTTTCATGAGTGCTTATTATACCCCACATTTGCCTCCTCCACAGTGAACGTCCCCCTTAATAAATACCCTTCTAGGGGGACCTGTGCCCTCCAGACTTATCCATCTTAATTTCCTTCATTAATTCCCTTCATTTTATTCTCTTGCCATTTCCATTCCTTTGATCTCATGGAGACAACCAACGGAACATCTTTCAATAACCAGAAGTTCACCAATATCCCCGCAGTATTAAATGATGTGGAACAACAAACGAGCGTGGAACTTGAAGCAACCGATGACTTCAACTACTCCAAACGATCACAATGGTTACGAGCTGCTGTCCTAGGGGCCAACGACGGACTTGTCTCCACCGCATCCCTGATGATGGGTGTTGGTGCAGTAAAACAAGACATTAAGGCCATGATACTAACTGGTTTTGCAGGTCTAGTTGCTGGGGCTTGCAGCATGGCCATAGGTGAGTTCGTATCGGTGTACTCGCAGTTAGATATAGAGTTGGCCCAGATTAAAAGAGACAAACAAAGGGATGAAAATAAAGAAACAGAAGAACAGCAAGAAGAAAAAGAAAGAGAAAAGGAGTCATTACCAAACCCTTTACAAGCAGCAGCAGCGTCAGCACTTTCGTTTTCAGTGGGGGCAATGGTGCCATTGCTGGCTGCATCTTTTTTAAAGGAGTATAAGCTGAGGTTAGGCGTACTGATTGGTGCAGTAAGCTTGGCTTTGCTGGTGTTCGGATGGTTGGGAGCTGTGTTAGGGAAAGCTCCAATCGTGAGGTCTGCGGTTAGGGTCTTGGTTGGAGGGTGGCTAGCCATGGCTATAACCTTTGGGTTAACCAAGTTGATTGGATCAAGTGGGCTCTGAAGTCTGAACTTACATTTTAACTTGCCTTTTTGGCTAATTCATCTGAGTCATGGAACAGTAATCATGCTGCTTTTGTCTGATATATTTTCCTATATATATTTTCTTTCTCCTGGGACGCAACATGTGCATGGGAAGAACATTAGGTTGCTCTATGAGAATATATATGCATAAATAGATTTGTTTATACAAACATGTATCTCCATCTAACTTAAATATATATTGATTTCTTTGGGTATAATAGAAACCTCTATCTACAAATAAAGGAATTCAAACTAAAATTTAATGGATGATATTTTTTAAAAATGATTTCATAAATTAACTAAATTAAGTTTAAAATTTAAAAATATATTAATTTCTTCATAAAAAGGATGATGTTATGTAAATTTTAGATTAAAAAAAATTCATGTCGAGCTTCATTCTGCTTATGAGCATTCTTGATCGTTTCCAAAAAATTTTTCATACACATACACATATAATAATTCTCCCCCTCCCACTTCAGAAAATCAATCGATGATCATGTCCATATTTAAATATAATAGCCTGGTTTAGTGAATCAATCTTCCCAAAATAATATGAAAAAAGGAAATTAAAGGGAAAAAAAAAGGAAAAGTAAATTGTCTCACAAAGACACGAAATTCGCAAGTGACAGGATAAGTGTAGTAAAGGGGAAGACGATGCCTTTTATTTTATTTTATTTTGGTGGATTCTCACACACGATACGAAACCATTTCTAAAAGGAGCTTATATGGGGTCTTTTAATATGTTAGTGGATTGTGAAGTAATAAGCTTATAATTTAGGTTTTTTGTAAAGCAGTTCCCAGATTAAAAAAATTATAAAATTTAGTAATTAAATTCAAACATATTTGATATTATCTTCTTAAAATTGTTGCATTACTAATTGAATGAAACTTAATTTATAGTTTTAGATTTTTATTTTTTGTCTTAAAATTAGACTTAACAATTTGTGTATTCATGTTATATTCTTATATTTTATTATATCATAATTATGTTTAAGTTTTTTACATTTATATCAATTTTGATACGTTTATAATTCGTATTAGATATATTTTGAGAATATATTTATGTCGTATTGTATAATTTTTTTAATTTATACATGACATATTTATGTAATCGTATCAAATATTATCAAATTTATTTAAAATTTTTTGTTGGAAGATAAAATCAATCACCGGTACGTTACCTTTTATTATAACAACGTGTAAATATGAAAAAAAAAGTATTATCAGAGATATTGATAGATAAAAGTTTTTAAAATTGTTTTACATATTACCATATTTGTTATTGGAATAATTAAATTTTCGAAAGGATCGTAAAAGGAAAATGGGAAATATGCCTTTATTTTTTTTTCCAGAATATATTTTGGTCGTCACGTGCAGGATCGAATCTTGAGCCTTTGATTTTTATACATCAAAATATTAAGAAAATTAACCTAAAAAGATGATGATGAAGAAGAAGAAGAAGAAGAAGAAGAAGATCCCATAGCAGTAGAGCGATTGGTTAGTGTCGGATCGTTTACTTAATTGGCATAAAAGTAGATCTAACAATTTTAAATGTAATTATATAAATATTTATTTATAAAATTATAAAAATATGATATTATATAATATAAATATATGTTTTAAAATTTATATAATAAAAATTATTAATATATTAAAATTAATATTAATATAAAATATCTTAAATACGATTATAACAAAATAAAATATACAATCATAACACCAATAAATAAACGGACAGATCTATCTAAAAGTAAGCATGTCATAAAGAAGAAGTGCACTTGCGAAATAAAGATCATATGTTATGAAGGATATAAAGCATATATAATAGAATCATTAATCTGCGGTACCCATGAGGCAGCAAATAGAAATCAAATAGGCTTAAAATGCTCAATTTGATAGGTCTGATTTGAAATGCGTCGAAGTAATTTTTTTCTTTTTTTTTTCAACATTTAAAATTTGAGCATGGGGTTCGAATTCTGCTAGTTAGAGCAATAAGAGTATACAGCAATTATTGAGGCAAATGATTCGGTGCAAATGATTCGAAGTTTGAGATAAATTTTTGACAATTAGGGTTGGCCTGAATCAATTTAATGTTGTCGGATTTTCATCATGTAAGTTCACGTATTATAAATAAGTAATATAGAGATGAAGTAGAGTATCATTCTCCCGAGAAATTGTACTAAATTTATTATATACTAAAATTAAAATAACTTAATCTTATTCAAACAAATGACTAAAAGTTATAAATTAAAACTAATAATAATAATAGAAACCTAGGATTATGGTTTCCTTCAAATCTTCATTTGAATAAAACTCTACTCTCTTAATTTGATTAATTATAATGAATTGTTAACTTATAGTTCTAATTTATTTATAAGTATCTCCTGATGATCTTATAAAAATATCTCCCTTAATCAATTTACTATATATCTATGTAAATTAAATTAAAAAAAACTCATTAAACTTAAACTCTAATTTGGTTACATCTGGCATACTCATATATTCTTATCTAACATGTAAATTAATTTATCCTAACAAATGAATATGAAACATTTGTCATTCAATCTAGGTCTAAACACAAATTTCTCTTTTTCCAAGTTTATTACGGTTGAATCAATCTAATTGGTGATCAAGCAATTAGAAGCATTAAGAATAAGATTGAACAAAAAATTTAAATATCATTAAATCAAGAAAACAAAATAAAATAATCCAAATTACATCTTAAGTTTCATTATAACCCTAAAAGAATAAATATAATTCATAATAAATAATAAAAATATAGAACCAAGGAGTTTCGCTAACATAAATAATATAAGAAACATAACAAGAGTAAAGAGAAAGAGAAAATTAAGAGTTATTAGGTCTTCAGTCTTCAAGCTTCTTCAAAATATCTCTAGCTTCTTAAATATTATGGTAACTTCTCTCTTCTTCAGAAAACTAATGAAAAATAAAACTATAAAGTATCTATAATATCTCTAAATCTAATTTTAAGAGTCTTATATATAGGCAAAACCCTAGATAGGAGAGATTTGTTCATCAAGTAGCTTGAATAAATTATTTTTAGAAATTGCCACATTGGAACCACCTTACTTGACTAAGTCCACTTTATTTCTCGAATAAGAAGTTGCACTATTTGATAACTTTTTTGGGTTTTGATTTACAAAAATATGAAAAGCATTTTATATAATTAAGAAATTAAAATATAAAGAAAGTAAATAAAACTAAATTAAAAAGTATCAAAAATAAATAAAATCTAAATAAAACAATACTAAATTAAGAACTAGTAAATATAAACAAAATTTAAGTAAAAAATCTTAAAGACTCAGCTACTTTAATCTGTATAATGAGACTAAATAACTTTATTTTATAGGGTTATCACCTAATTACTATTAAATAATAAAAATATTTTTATTCAAATGTAATTATAAAATATAAATTTTAATATAAAAATATATTTTTTATAATGCTTTAATATATCTTAAATAGTAAAAGTATGGACAAGCAAATTTTTTTTTTAATTTGATTCAATGGTCCATATACACCTTTGGAAATCAACTAACCAATTTATTTTATGAATAATATCCAAACATGCCGCTCATATGCAGAACTATTTAGCTAACTATTTTACTTTAAGCTAGTTACATTCTTTAAATGGAAGACTCAAAGAAAAATTGGAATCTGATGCGAAATTTAACTCCCTTAAGAAGAATGCAATAAAAATTAAAGTAATTAATACTGTATCGATATGATTGTATTGGTCAATATATAATAATTTTAAGGTAAAATAAATGGTACCAATAGCATATTGTTTCAGTTTTTATACTGGTCTTATCAACCTATCTTGGTTTGTATCGTTCAATATCGGTCAAGACTTGTCTGTACCAATTTAAACAAGATTTTGATTTTTTTTCAAATTTTTATTGATTTGATTTTTTTAAACCAAGTTCAATTTTGTTTTGATTACTTTTATTTTTTCATAATTACACTTAAAAGTAAAATATGTTCATTAAATTAGACTAATAATTTACTATACCTTTTAAATTTTTTAAATTTGTTTATTTGATGTTTAAAAATTTTAAATATTAAATATTTATAATTTTTAAATTTATATTTGCATATAAACATATATATATAATTTAAGCATATTTGCATGTATAATTGTATATATAATATATATTTTATTAAGAAACTTGAAAATATGTTTTATATATATAAAATATTTGAAAACACTGATAAATTTGAAATGGAACGTCGAAACATATGTTATCATCACATACCAATACCTGTTGGTTATCAATTGACTTTTGAGTGTATATAAATATGAAATATATATATCAATACATAAATTATTATATGTAGATATATAGTATATATATACTATACGCAATTTATATCTATAGTGAATTAAAAATTTATCTTAAAATGTGCCCTTGAAGAGGAAGAAGATGGTCGACATTTATGATTGATGTGGAATCCCAATTAGAAATAAATAAGCTATTTCATATGATACATATGTGTATAGATACACACACACATATATATATATATATATAGAGAGAGAGAGAGAGAGAGAGAGAGAGGGGCGGCTAAGTTTTAAGGTGGGTTTGGCTCCAAAAACCTCGAGGTTTTTGTGGAGGGTAAGAACCTGTACAAGTTTTGTTGGATGGCACATATGTCTATCGGACGGAGCTCGGGCTTAGATTAATTGTGGTGTGAGCCTTATCTTTTGTAAACTATTCGTTTCACAATTTTAAAGCCAAGATCGACAAATTAATAATGTCAAATTAAAACATGTCTTATTTGAATAGTCATCATTCAAATTTTAAAATCTTCAAACAATTTTTATTTTAATTTGAAACTGTTCAAAAATTGTTTTACTCGAATTTATAAATTATCTTAAAAATAGTTTTTGTGGTTTGTTTGTTTTCATTTTTGTTTGTCCTCTGTTTCTATTTCGATCCTGTCCTTGAGAGAGAATTATTATCATCTTAGGTTTATCGTATTGCTCTTGATAAGTGTTGTAACTGATAATATGATTGAAGAGACTTAAGAAACGAATTGTGAATACCATTTGAGCGGTAGGCATATCGTCTTAAGGTCAAATGCTTTACCATGACTCAAATTATTTTTTATTCTATGAAAACTGTAAGTTACAAACATTTGTACCTGTATATATATATATATATGTATGTATTCTGGTTGCATGTTAGAACAAGTTTTTACATATTAGGGTGGGTTCTCCAATATTTATTCCTTCCTTGCAGTATTGAAAGTATTGGAACCGGTTTTTGTATAAAAATTGT
>JBBYHM010000020.1:484770-505199 GCA_038381775.1 Adansonia rubrostipa | reverse complement strand
AGGAGAAAGAGAGATTAGAGATTAGAAGAATTTTGATATTCTCTCTTTCATATATAATCAGTCCTCAATACATGGTGATATATACCTCTGTTGTTAACATACTAACAACGTAACAGACTAACAGATGAACGGCAGCCTGCTTTACAATCTGTAGCAAGTGCCATTGATCTAACCAGCAGAATTGACCTATATTCCTAATATTTTTTTCCCATATATCAAAACGTAGTGTAATGAACATGAATACGGTGTAAGGATGCATGCATTCATCCCGAATTAAATATTTAGTTCAAATAATTTAATTTCATTATTAATTAATGCTGTAATTTTTTCTGAAAATACTAACTATTTAGTAGTCTGATCTAATGCGAGGTAGATAAGCATATCATATCATTTTTATTTTAGTATTGGTACATATCATATCAGTATCAGTGTGTTTCGGTGAATCGTTTCAGGTTTATTAGAGTTTGAACATTTTTAATTTATATATAAAAAAATATTTTTAAATATAAAATAAGTGAGATTAAATAAATTTTACATATCAAATATTTATCAATTATATATAATATTCTAAAAAATTTCATTAAATATAAGATCATTAAATTTTTAATGATCAAGTTGTTAAGGTTGAAATTTTTTAATGATTGGTAAATTTATGAATAATTATTTTCAATATTCATCAAATTTATGAATAATTATGTATAATATTCATTAAATTTAAGATCAATAATTATTTTTATAAGTTTATGTTATGTATCGATCGATAGGGTTATTTTTAATTGGTAAGATAAAAACGGGCTGAATATTTACCGGTACGGTTCATGCAGACCAAAACTAAGAATAAAATAAAACTAATGATCACCGATATTGTTTTGTGTTAAAATTGATACGTATCAGTTAATACGATCGGTCTTGGCACAACATTGATAACACTTATGATCTGAAGCATTTGACTTGCAGAAACTTTAAACCAATCTCTGGACATAGTTTTTCAGTATTTCGTATCCATATTTACGTAGTTCAGTTTTTCAGTATTTCGTATCCATATTTACGTAGTTCATTAGTACTTCAAGAAACCTTAGAAAATTGCCTAATCAAGCTACTTTATGGCTCCAATTCAAGTTCTTCCATTCAACAGAGAAAATATTAAACAACAAAACTGGGGAAAAAAAGGACTTTGACGTTTCAAATCAATAGTTAATTACAGCCCTCTGCCATTTATTGATGCAATTAATTACAATTTCTTATATATAGTTTTCTTTGTTTTCTAAAACTCTTCTCATTGAATGATAAATTAAATGAAATTATAGGGTTTCTGTTTATTTATTTGCATATTTACATACAAAAATTTATATGTACGTATGCATATCCCACAAGCATCAACATGCAAACTTAGAGAAAATAAGGTTTTAGTAGAAATTTAATGCATAGTAATTGTTGGTTGGATTTGTATTTTTATATGAAGTCAGCTGTTGACTCCCACGTTCCGCTTTAAGATATAATATTAATAAAATGAAAATGACAGAAAGACAGACATATATGTAATGTAATGTAAGGCTACGAATTTATCAACCACATAACGAAAAGGAAGTTTCAAAGCATGACAATTATCCAACCTAATTGTCCCACACTTGGGGTAAAAAACAAAGATAAAAAAAAAAAGAATCTTACAATCACCAAAATTTGGTATTTCAGTTTGTTGTTTGAACCCCAAAAATCTTGAAATAGAATAAAATATATGAAAGAAATAAGAAAAGAAAACCATTTGATTGGATTCTAAAAGAAAATTTGATTGGTAATGGCGATGAAGACTGCTTAAAACCATGTGCCATGTTGGGTTGGAGTCGTTGAATTCAGATTGTCTTTGTATTTGTATCATACGCACATGCAAAAAAAAAAAAAAAAGCATGTAAAAATCAGAAGGAAAATGGCAAAAACAAAGGGAAACAATTTGGTGGCCTATTATCTTATCTGTCAAGAAATTGATAATTCAGAATTATAATCTTTGAGCTTCTGACCAGTGGAAGCTCAAGTGAGGAATTCCCATAATTAAATTTCAATTTCACAAATAAGCTTCTTATTTAGTGGAAAAGAAATGAAAAAAAAAAAAGAAAAAAAAAACACCTAACTTCTTGCAAATATATTTATAGATATATGGATTTTTTAATGAGTTTTTGAAAAGCACTCTTTAAGATTATTATATATAATAATATTTTTAATATATTAAAATAAAATTTAATATAACGTTATTATTATAAATAATATATTAATTGATTTTAAAAAATCTCTTAAAAATACTTGTTGTTTTATCCTATAATTTTAAATCTCGTTAAATGATTAACCCATTAATTCTGAAACGTTGTTGGTGTTCAACATCTACTTTTTTTGTTTTTTTGCATAAATATGTGCCTTAAAATGTTATTATAATTGGCAATACCATAATAGCTTTGATAACCGACACAAAGCTTTATCATTTTTCAGAAATTCTTCAAGGAAAAGAAAATGCTAACTAATCCGCAATAAGCTTGATAGTTATAATCGGAGAAATTAATTATTATTGGAGGCTGCTATGCTAGAAAAATTTATCAACTTTCCAATATTAATGTTTAAGTAAGTGAAGTTTTGGCCCTTAATTTGAACTTAATCATTTAGTTCAATTATTTCAAGTAATTACATTCAAAATACGTCATCTAATAAATTCGGAATTCCTATTTCAACATTTACGATTTTGCAATAGCTTCTCTTATTTTCATATTGTACCAATTTTTTTATATAAAAATATAAAAAAGCAAAGAGTTAATATTTAAATGATATGATAATCATATTGACATCTACCTTCTCCAGGAATATTATAATTTTGCATAATATGATAACAAATGTTTGCAAATTAGTGTGTAATTATTTGCCCAACCTTTTGCCTTTGTTCCTTATTACAAAGTGAAGAAAAGATGAATAGCTACATGGCATAAAGAAGAGAATGAAATGGAAGAAAACAATTCTGGTGGGAATCTGAAAAGAAAATAGATAGGCAATGTCTAAATAGACTGCTTTAAATACATGTGGGGTTAATTTGTCTTTATTTATGGGTACCCAAAAAAACTTGGCATGTAAATTGAGAGGCCAAAGACACAAGAAAAAAAAAAAAACAATATTGGTGAACCTTTAAGAAAAATAAAAATTTCCATGACAGTTGACACTAATGAACATTATTATGATTGATCACAAGTTGATCTGATAATTCGTGTATTCGTTTTGTATTTATATTATTTTTTTATTTAATATGTTATATATTTATATAAATCTCGATATATTAATAATTCATATTATATAAATTTTAATACATTTGTGCATTCGTATTATGTTTGTAATACTCTTTCATTTTTTTTGGTGTAATATTTTAACTATTTTTTCATATTATACTTGTGTCATATAATTTATATTATATCTAATATTATCAAATCTAATCAAAGGGCTATAATATAACTAATAATCTGATTGTCTCTAATTTAATAAACTTTACTTTATTCTTTTTTACATTGGTGAAGAACCAAATACTTGCACCATTTTTCTTATGTCAAAATCAATTTTTTGTTTGGATAATTTTTCTTGCAAGTTGGTAAACAAGAGAGTTTACTTGTGAAAAATTCTACAGTGAAAGCAAGCATTCTTTTTGTCCAATGTCATATTGTCAATGCATGTAATTATTTATATCCAAATACAATTACATGGAAATTGATTTTTTTTTCTTTTATTGTTTGAAACTCAATTCATGTTTTCTAGAATTTAATACTTTGTTTAATTGAATAATTTAATGCCAATTTGAATAAATTTATATGCACTTAAAAATTTGTATGCATACTGCTAGAAAATGAGACAGTTCATGTAAAGCATGTTAATGTTGTCTCTTCTTTTTTATTCTTCTTCTTCTTTATCTATTTTAAATTATCATCATTTATTATTATTATGATTATTATTATTATTATTATTATTAGTATAGACATAACTTGTAAGACAAATGAATTAATTACTGATTTAAGTTAATTTTATTTTTCCCTACCTTAACCCAATGCAACATGATTGCTCAAGTTTTGGCTGCTTGTTTGACTAATCATAACTTCCCACACCTTTTGACCCTCTTTTAAGTAAAAAAAGCTTGCAATGCCCTTTAAATTTAAGACTTTCTTTGAGGTTTTTCTTCTATTTTTTCATTTAATACTATTTAAGACTTGCATCTACATACAGACATGGTGGGATTTTTTTTTATTTTTCAATAAAAAATCGTAATTTAAGAATAGTAAAAGTTCGGCTCGGTTTTTTTACAAAAACTCTAGTATTTCCTTTTTCATTTTCCATGTTCAATTAAAGGGATTTTGGACATTTTCAAGAATCAACCCCCTATCTCTCTCTCTCTCTCTCTAATATTATATATATATTGAAAGAAGAAACTACAAAATTTTGTATTGCTATGGATTTTTTTTTTTTCAGTTTTTAATTCTTGATAGAATTCAATGATTAATTAAGTAGCTTAAAATGGCAGGAAAATAATTTATAACATGTATATCTTCTTCTTTTTTTTAAAAAAAATCAAATCATTGAAAATCTTAAGAGTGGGTAAGGATGAAAACTATCAATTCGTTGAAGTAATAGTAAATTGACTTCATATCATAATTTTTTTATATCCAATGAGCTTCCATCTAACTGTCTCTATCATTATTTTATTAGTAGAAAAAGGAAAAGATTAATTTTATCTATACTTTAGAAAAATCGATTCATATTTCATGATATCCTCTTCCATATTGACATTTCAAACTATATTATAATAATAATAATAATAATAATAATAATAATAATAATAATAATATAATTTTCTCTCCCTAATGTTTCATTCAAAGGAGACCCACCCAAACCCCATTGATTAAGATTCCATACTTTATTAGCCATGTGGATCCACAAACTGACACCAATTTAATCCAGGAATGATTTTATTATCAAAATAATCGTGCATTATCAAGCTCATAATTTTTTAAAATTTAAAGAAGTTTGCTCAACAAAAGATTAATATTAAAAACAGCATAAACTAACAAAATAACCCAATATAATAAATAAAGTAGTCGAAAAAATATAATTTTATCTATATTTAAAAAAAATCATATTTCATATCAGAGTAGATGAATAATATCCCCATGTTAATCATATGGATCCCACAGTACCAGATTATGTTCTTAATTGTGTTCTATCATTTCCAAGTTGTCTTCTACCAAACTGACCTTATTCACATATCCCACCACGAAGCCACTGCATTATTTTCATGAGCTTAAAAATATGAAATTATTCGATATTAAAATTAAAATATTAAAGTTATTAAAATTTATTTATTAAAAATCATTATATAAATTAATTGAATTATATTTTTATTTTTATTTTATATTTTTTATTGAAGACAAAAGTTGGTTTCAAAAAATAATACCATGCTATCACTGTTCAGGATTTTTGGATTTCAATATTATTTATTTTTATAAAGTCCTCAAATTAAAACTATATAAAAAGGAGAAAAAAATTATTTTGTCTCTAACCATTTGTGGCACAAAATTTACCCAGTAATTGTACATTCTCATGCATGTGAGTATCTAACAGTCAAAGGCTCAAAAGTCAAATAGTTTGAATCCACAATTATTTATATAGCCATCAAAGCCTATGCAAGAGGTAAAAATCTTCGTTACTGACACCCAACTTAATTACAAACTCCTATAAATTATTATGGGATATTCAAAGTCTAAGGAAAGGTTGTAAAGCCAGTCAAACCAAGGAAACTTCAACTCTATAAGCAACTCAGATTTGCTAACTCTAATTAAAGGGAAGGCTTTTTCATTTATTTCTTAACTTTTTAAATGATAACAAATTATTCATGTATTTAAATGAATAATTTTTTTATAAAAAAAGTTATAGTTTGAAGATGGAAAAAAATGATAGATTTTAATATTTAAATTTTAGTGTTTGATATTAATTAAATACATAAATTAATTATGTTAAATTTTAGGTTTATTTAAATTTAATAACTTATTTCTAATAAAAAATCTAAAAAGATAATATTTTAAAAAAAAAACAAAATCTTCTATGTAAAACGTATTTTTCTTGTTTCTTTTATATAATATAAAATTAAAATTATGATTTAGTCATTAATAATGTATGATGTCATTTGCTTTTATTAATATCCATATAATGGAATTTATCAATATGCATATCCCGCATAGGTTAGTTTTTTTTTTTTAATTATTCGTATAGATTTCTCTAATGTAGGAAAAATCCTATATTTAGTTTGTATATTACTTATATTGACGAATTATTTATTAAAATTTGTTGAATTTATTAATTGAATTTAATAAAATAATTTATTTTATGTTAATGTCATACCGTTTAAACTATAATTAATAAAATATTAGCATGGTACACTAAGATAAAATATAGGAGTTCATATATATATATATATATATATATATATATGATACGATAAAGTAGAAAACCTCAAAGTTGGTGGGGAACTTTTATCAATTAACATTCTTTAATCCAAAAAGAGAAAGTTAAACGGTGTTTTTATCTTTTAACGCGTTTTCTCTTCCCAATTGCTTTAAATTGAAAAGCGCACGCTCTTTCATGCAGAACAAATTTGGATTTTTTGGCAGAGGAAAAGTTAAAGTCTTTTCAATCCAATCACACTCATAGCCAAAGAACAAAATAATTTTTAAAGTTAAAAATAGTAAATAAAATTATTAATATTATCTTTAATATAATATTGTTATTATAGGTAATATATGGAATAGTCTTTAATATATTGATAATAAAATTTTTAATTTTATATTTATATTTTTATTATAACTTGAACAAAATTTTCTCATAATAAATTAATTAACCTTTAAGATTGCACTGGAAGATCTAATTAGGAAAACCCTTCATTTTTATTAACAGATCAACCCATGCATTTGCACGAAGGTTGGAAAAGAAAACACATACCATTTATGAAAACATTGTTATAATAAAGCAGAAAGAAATAGGTGAACCACTAAATAATTATAATACATGATGTGTCAAATTCTAGAAAACGATGAACTCTCTTTTTTCCCTTCTTTTCTTCAAACGCGGATTCCTTTCTCAGCTGCTTCCAACCATTTTTGCCTCTTTATTTGGATCAGAGTCTTCTGTTCTCTGCAACAACATATTAAGATTTTGCTATTTAACTGATTAAAATAAAAAAAACAAGCAAAATAATGTGAAATAATGCACCTTGAGGAGATGAAAAAAAATATTTGTATGTTAATAGTTACCTTGGTGTGGTCAAAGGTTTTGCTTAGTAGTGGTGAGGAGCAGGTGGTGATGAGTAGACATAATGGGATGGTAGGGGTGGGGGAGACTTGTAGTAGTAAGCTGGAGGAGGAGGAGGAGGAGACTTATATTTGTAGACTGGAGGGGGTGGTGGGGGAGACCTGTACTTGTATGGCTCCTTAGGAGGAGAAGACTTGTATACTGGAGGGGGTGGTGGGGGAGACTTGTACTTGTATGGCTCCTTAGGAGAAGACTTGTATACTGGAGGAGGTGGTGGAGGAGATTTGTATTTATAAACTGGTGGTGGTGGAGGGGGAGACTTGTACTTATATGGCTCCGTAGGAGGAGGAGGAGGAGGGGAATTGTAAATTGGAGGTAGTGGAGGAGATTTGTATTTATAAACTAAAGGTGGTGGTGGGGGAGACTGGTACTTGTATGGCTCCTTAGGAGGAGGAGGAGGAGGGGACTTGTAAATTGAAGGAGCCGGTGGAGGAGACTTGTACTTGTAATGGTGTGGCTTATGTGGTGATGGAGGTGGTGGGGGAGAATTGTACTTGTAAGGTGGGGGGGGATATTGCATCGGAGGTGGTGGAGACTTATATTTGTAAAGTGGGGGTGGTGGGGGTGGAGACTTATACTTGTAAGGGTGCTTGGGTGGTGATGGGAGTGGTAACTTGTAGGGATGCTTGGGCGGTGATGGTGGGGATGGTGGTGGAGACTTATACTTGTAAACTGGTGGTGGAGGGGGTGGAGACTTGTACTTGTAGGGCTGCCTGCGTGGCGATGGTCGTGGTGTTGGGGGTGGAGACCTATACTTGTAGGGGTGCTTCGGTGGTGGTAGTGGAGACTTGTAATTGTAAACAGGGGGAGGAGGATAATGCACCAGTGGAGGAGGTGGATACTCGTAAACTGGAGTTGGTGGGGGAGGAGACTTGCAATTGTAAGGCTTCGTAGGTGGTGGTGGTGGTGGTGGTGGTGGAGAGTACGCAGGTAGAGGAGGAGGAGGAGGAGATGGTGACTTGTAGTGGTAGGGTGGTGGTGGATACTCCCTAGGAGGTGGTGGAGGAGATGAGTAAGGGTTGTTTGCGGTAGTTTCAGGAGGCAAGTTGAGAGATACTGCGAGCACTAGCACAGTGACAATGAGATAAGAGGTCATTGATGACCCCATCTTCCCCAGATTTAGTACTACAAATTGGGTTTCGGGTTCTGCACTCACGCAACCTCTTCACTGTCTTTATATAGATTTTTTGTTTACCTTTGTGATCTTGGTAAATACCACTTAAAAATTGTTTTTTAACCGTCCTCAAACGCCTTGATAAATATATATATATATATATATATACACACGTGTATGTATGTATGCAAATTGTTCAGGTTTGAACGGAGAGCTTCCAATCGTTGAATTTTTGAAGCTTCCATTGAGGCTGCTAGCTAAGCAGAGAATAACGTAATAGTACAATAACCCAAATGAAATACCATAATATTCCAATAGAAATATTCCTTTTTGTTAATATTCCTATAATTTATTTTTTTATAAAAAAAGGTTGTAGAGTGAGGATAGAAAAAGGAGATCTAGATATAAATATTAAAATTTAATTTGTATCTTAAATTTATTAAATATTATTTTTTTAAAAAAATTATTTGAATCAATAAGATTAAGTGAATATTAGATTAAGACTTACTTTAATTTTAGTATTATCATTGAAGAAAGCTTAATTTATAAAAACTTGGCTCCGAAAAGTATGATGAAAAATATGATATATTTAAAATAATAAAAATTTTAAAAATTAAAAATAATAAAATTATTTTATTTAAAAAGTCAAACTTTTAAACAGTAAAATTTTTATTTTTCGATAAAAAAAAGCATCAACGTTTTAATAATCTGTCTACTTCGTCGTTTCCCAAGACTTTGTTTCCTATTGGCGAATTAAGGAAAAAAATAAGTTCAAATAAATAATTTTAGCTATTGAGTTAGTGATAATCATGGCGATGAAAAGTAAAGTTCATGCAAAATATAGAACTTCAAGGAAATATCTTAAAGTCGGCTTAGACTTTATTAACTTTCACTTTGACCCCTTCACCTTCGCCGACGACAGCCCTTTTGGTTTTAATGATTTCGTTTGTAATTATTTTGCATGACCTTCCACTTGCAATTGACAAACTGTTGAAGTTTTCCTGATAACTTAAGGGAGTCCGGAGAGGATGACTGAGGAGTAGGTGAAGATCAAGGACTGGTTTTATTTATCCCAATAAAACTTGAATTTAACATCATTACTTACTTCCTTAATTTAATTAAATTAATTTTACTATTAAAAAATCAATTTTATTGATTGAATCGATTTTTTAATATATGTAATAAAATTTTTATTCTTTATTTTTCTTATTTTAACTTGAAAGTTAATTTTTTTTAAAAAAAATTATCTTATTCATTGTAAATGAAATTTTTAAAATTTACAAATAGTGTTAGTATGATGATACTTATGATACATTAAAAAAAATTAAAACTAATTAAAATGAGATATATTATGAATTTTTAATTTTATTTATCAAGTTAAAATTTTTCATCCTCACTAACAAATATAAATTATTCTTTCAAAAGTCAAAGATGGCACAAATAGTTAATTTGTTACCAATAAAAACAAAAAAAAGTAGAAAATTAAAAATCAAATTTCATTATGGTCCGTTTGGAAACATAAATTTCGATTAAAAAATTTAGATTTGGATATAAAAATCTAAATTTATTATTTGGATGTCAAATAAAAAAATTAGATTTGGATTTCAACAAATCCAACGTCAATTTTCAGCGGCCCAAATCTAAAATTTTAAATTCTATTTAAAAGTAAGAATTTACAAAAAAAATTATCTTTTCATTGCTACTGTATCGTTTACAAGTTGATAATTAATTTTCATTTAAATCCAAATTCAAATCTTAATTATTCAAATAAAAAATTTTAAATTCATGAATTTAAAAATTATAAATTATAAATTATAAATTTAAAAGTTTAGAATTTAAATCTAAATCTAAATTTAAATTTTGAAACACAACCTTAAAAGAAATTCAATTTACCTAATGGTTTACACGAAACGTAAGAACATTATTGAGTGTAAAGGAAAAACGAAGAAAAAAAAAATTCTAAATGCTGAATAAAAACAAATTTTGATGTAGAAAAATGTCACAAATTTCTGGTCTACGTATATTTATCATGTTTTAATAATGATGACATAACTAATTTGCTTATTTTGAAGCTAATAATAATTATTATTGACTCGAGGAGCAAGGGGTTTTAGAGTTATTATTATTATTATTATTATTATTATTATTATTATTATTATTTTAATTTGGATTTGAAGATTACAACATATATAATAACAAATTCAGAATTAAATAGAATTATTTGATTTGAAACCAGTTCCAATTTACTGGTTGTAGACAATCAGAAATATAAGATATTTATTTTTGCGGCCTTGGTCCTTCTTTGTTGCAAAGAATTCTATTGAGAGTATTTAAAAAAGGAAACCATTTTTATTTCCTTTGTTTTTTGGCCGAATATATTTTTTGACATGTAACCTCTATCACTGAAGTTTTATTTATGTTTTAATTGTAGTAGGTATTATCGGGATAATACGTATCAATTTTAAGGTAAAATGAATAGTATCATTAGTTTATTATTTCGACTTTCCTATCAGTAATATCGGTTATCCCAGTGTGTACCAATACATACCGGCCCGCATCGGTTTAAACAATATTTTAATTGTTTTGAAAAAAATTTACTTATTTAATTTTTAAACTAATTTTTAATATTTTATTTGTCATAATTACACTTAAAATATAAAATATGTTAATGAAATTAGATTACTAGACCTAATTAGCAATAATTTACTATAATTTTAAAATATTTTGTGTTTGTTTATTTGACGTTTGAAAATTTTTATTATTAAATATTTATAATTTTTAAGGTTATATTTTCATATAAACACATGCGTTTGTAATTGAAATATAAGTATTCATATTATATTAAGACATTTGAATATCAACGAATCTAAAAAAGCATATCAAACATCGATACCAACACATATAAATACTAAAACAAAAACGATCCATTTACTGATACGATATTACTTTGGGTATTCCTGCTTCTTTGGATAAATAATACAAATTGCTTATAAAAAAAAATGTTTTGTTTACATTGTCTCTTAGACAAATAATTTTGCTAGAATATGGACCACCCCCAAAATTACCGTTTAAAATTGAATCTCCAATATTCATCTGAGAGGTAGTAAAGGCTAATATGATAACTCTAAATAAACTCAATACTTAAAATTTACCCAAACTTAAATTATTTGATTCATGCAATTATTCATACAATTTTTGTTATTATCTATCACGATTCCCACCAACAAAGGAGAAGTACCCTGCAGTGGATTTACTATCGAATACAATACTTGCCCATTAGCGTTAGTATAACCATCAAGATTGAGATGATTATTCTTAGAGAACATGATTCGTCTGCCTAGAGCAAATTTCAAGTAACGAAGTATTTGAAAATTTTGAACTACAGCTAATATATTATCTTCACTGGGATTATGCATGAACTGACTCATAATACTCACAGCATAAGCAATATCTAGATGCATATGGGATAAAAGGATCAACTTACCTACTAACCTTTGATACTTCTCTTTATTAGTAAATAATTTAAAGTTTGAATTTTGAAATTTCCAACAATTTTTTCTATCCATAGACTGAAACCTAATTTGTAAACAATATATATATATATACACACTTAAAGATGCGTTGGGAAAAGCAATGGGAAAGCCACGATAGTACAAGGAAGAAAGGGGGAAAAGTAAGATAATTATCTGAATCCGTAAAAATCAAATCAAATAACGTTAAATATCTAATTTTTTATCAACCATTACCATTCTACAAGATCAACTTTCTAGTTTCTTCTCAGTGAGAGAAAAAGGACCCAACTCCAAACAACTACGTTTTTCCAAGTTCCTATATCAATTCAGCAGGTCCAAGAGGTTTAAAAAGAGAAACTTCAACCATTTTGGACCTTTGAAAACTGGACTCTAACAGCCATGAGTCCTATAAGTACTCTTGCAAAGGGCTTGGAATAGAACAATTTGTTTCTTCAGCAATTGATTCGACCATATTTCTCCATTGATTTGCAGCAACAAAAAAGGATTCTAAATGAGGATGATAACCTTTGTAAAGAGAAAGTTGAGTGGGATTAACCACAGAAGTCTCCCGCCAATTACCATCGGCAGACAAGCCATTGTTGTCTCACCAGTTGCAATCAAGGAAATTTAAAGCCATGCCATAGTCCGCACTAAGGCAACGGTTTTCCCTAATGATCCCCAAAAATTAATTTAAGAAAACCTGATTTCCCAGTTATATCACATGTTAGTCCCATCACCTAGACCCGTCAATTTTAGACATGATACTATTTACACGGCAGATTCAATACCAAAAAAAAAAAGGCTACAACACAACATATAATACAACGCGACATGAAAAAATACATGAACATGACAGATTCAAAATTTATATAATATGAATCATTATCATGTGAAATTTTATATAAATATATAGCACATTAAGCACGATTACGATACAAAAATAACATGAATACAATATAGATATATGGATAATCAGATCTATCACCTTCCTAGGTGCCTTAACAGTGGGCACAGACGCAGAATTCAGACCAGTTCATCCAACTGAAAAAACTAAATCTAGAAGCACAACTCATCAACGTGGCTACACAAAGCATGTTAAGATGTTAGGTTACCTAAAAGAAAGACTACAAGCATTTAAACCCAAGTGATTAGAAAAACTAAACTTAGCAAAGTATCTAAAACTAAAATAAAAATGCACATAATTAACTCCAAAATAAAACAATTAACATTCGCAAATCCATTAGCTAACACAGAATAGATTTGGTTTAGACTAACCAATATCCAAGCTTTAAACGTGAAACAACGCTAATTCCTTTATTTAAACACTAAATGAAAATGCTACCATGATTTCTACCACAAAAAGAGCTCTTTTAGCCTTATAGAAGTTATTGTACAACAGAGCTGCCTGAATATTGCAAGCAATTCAAGAATTTCTTGCTCCTCACTCTCCTAAATTTTTGGGCATCTCTAGTGCCAAAAGTTAGCGGGATTGAGCAATTTAAATTGAAAGTTTAAAATATGCTATTTAATTAACATACCCACTCCTCAAATCACGGCCATATATAGAAAAGATGTGACCCATAAAAATTGGCTTAAAGATGGCTTGCATGCAGCCTATTTGTCTCCAGAAAGTGACATTCACCTCCTTCCACGAGCTCCAGGACCTGACCTCGGGCCTGGGTAACGAGAAAACTGTAGCCTCAAGTAGTTAGAATCAGGATCATGTTCATCGATTTTATAGCCTGCACAATCCAACAACAAAGCAACTTACTTGAGAATTTGAGAAAGCATTAACACAAATGCATGCGCTAGCCAATAGAATGGGCTCAACTTATCGCATATTATAGTTCAAATGTCTATTTTCAACTTAATGTCCCCATCTGATAGCATTCCTTTTGGTAAAAACAAAAATGAGCACGCATATTTTCTGCCTGCATAAGGCTCAATTGCTTTTAAAATCTTTCATGCATGGCAAAATTGTAAAGAACAGACACATACAGAAACTGACAAAAACTTGAAACCAAGACATAGAAGAAAATTGACATAGCATAAAAAAGCTACCCATCTCATTCTTTTTCTTTTTTTGATTTGGGTGAGCAGGAAATTCGAACTCTACTCTTTAAGCCACTTAAGCAAAATGTTCCAGGGTACCAATATCATTTATAGTATTAAATATGAATTATTGTTTCCTATCGCTTTTTCTGAGAATCATCATTTTCCAGTGATAAGCAACCTTCTATAAATGTCGAAATTAATGGAAGAAAAGATCACCTTGCAAGGCACTCATTGCAGTTGCTGCACAGGCAGGAGTTGAAAAATCAACAAAACAAAGGATAATAGGATCTTCACGCTGCATTACCAATGCATCAGATTTTAGCATTCAATGAAACATGCATGCTTATGACAACTTCACGTGTAAGAAAACAAAAAGAAAGTCATGCTACACAAAACAAATTAAGTGTTTAACTATGCCTAGTCCACTCACATGTCGGAATTCTTTGCTCACTAGTCGCACTTCTTTATATCCCACAAAAGGGCGAAAGATATCTAAAGCCTCGATCAAGGATGTGAACCAACAGCCGTAAACAAGGTAAACTGATATAAAATATGGTAGCACAAAAGGCATAACAACATATCTTATCAAGCATTACAGCATTAAATAGGATACGGGCTACTTCCCTCCTTGTGCTGTCAGGAGGAAGTCCCTCAACATATAGAGTATTGGAAGCATCTGGAGGTAGAGGTACGGTATCCCGACCTAGCCTTGGCATTGGATCCACTGGAAGTTGACTAGGATAACCTACATTTCGACCATTTGGTGCAAGATCTGAAGCAGCAGATCCAGGACGACCCATCATGGGAGGATCAGCTATTGGACGTGCAGGCACCGCACCACCACCAGCCCTTCCCAACCCACCAAATGCACTAGCTTCTCCAGAAGTAAAGGAAGAAAGTTGCTTCAAATGCAATTTAATAAAGGCTTCAGAGAACAAAAATGGAGATGCATGGTGGAGAATAAAATTAAGCACAAGTAAAGATTCAAGATAGTACCGCACTCTGCAGATAGCGATCATATGCCGACCCAATTGCTTTTGTATCCTTCACAGACAGATGTCCACCCTGATCACCATCTATTGCTAAATAATTATGCATCTCTTGAGCTGGACGCAGCCCAGAAGGTGGACCATCTGTGAAGTTGAAAACAGAACGTATAGGTGCAACTCTTTCTTAAAGCAGATAACAAGCATATTTTTTGTGTTCATTGGAAACCAAACAGAGAGACAAAGACAACATTCTGCAAACTAAATGGCTAAATGCAAGTCTGAACAAAATTGGCAGCTGGCTACGATGAGAAAGGTTACTTGAGGGTGACAACTAATAACTATGCACAGACTATTTAAATAACTCCAGCAATGGGATATGTACAAATAAATTTGCCGAACAAAGGTCAAATTGAAATTAATTTAAAAAGAAAAAAAAAAAAGAAAAAGGGTATCCTAAAAACAGAATGAAGCAGAATACAAGTTTGCAAAGACCCAAAAAAAAAATGTTAAGGGCACTATAACGTTGGTTTTCAAATTTAAATGATCATTCATTCCTTATCTTACAACCAATTGCTGCTTTAAAACTATGATAATGTGATGAACATTGAACTGATTATTTCGAATAAAGCATCAAAAATTTCTATAGCAATTCATTTTCGTTTCAAAAACAATCAACTTGCAGGCGTGCTCATCAAACATTGCATCTAATTAAACACAAATAAACCCTAAAATCAAACCCATATACTTTTGACCAACACAAAGTTTGAATAAAAATTCTACTAATCTAATCGAAAATTTTCAAAATCTTCTAAACTAGTCTCAGAAGCAGCAAAACTAAAACAAAATTGAACCCAAAAAAAAAAAAAACTTCGCAAAATAGACAAAGACAGAGGCAACAAAAAAGAATTTAAAATGACAAAGAAAAAAGCATACCGTATTCAGTACGAGGTCTTTTAAGCATCCCACCGGAAGACAGCATCGGAGGAGTTGGCTGTCGCCGATTCCAGTAACCGTCCGCCATTCACACTTTTTTCTTAATTGCCTATACAAAAACAATAATTCAAACTTTCTTATTTTCCTTACAGAAAAGAAGAAAATAAAAGGAATTTAACTGAGAAACAAAGAAATTACCTTTGGCCCCGAACTGAAGAAACCCTAGCTCTGGCTCATCTACTTTCTTCGCTTTGTTTATTTTCGTCGGGTTTTTTTTTTTCCTGACACAAAGCACAAATCAGATTTCAGCTGAGTTTCTCGTACGAGTAACGAGTCACAACTCAAAAAAGTCACCAAGCAACTCACCAATCACGTGCGTACGTGTTTCAACATTTAACGATGGAGCTCGACTAGTTTTTAATTATATATATTATATAATAATTTTATTTTTATATATTATATAATTTTTATTATATAAAAAGTAAATATATATTATTATTTTATAAATATTAAAAATGGGTTAAATTATTTATATTTTAAAATTTAATAAAAATTATTAAATTATTAAAAATTTAAAAAACATAAATAGATTTAGATGGATTTAGATTTACTTATTTTAAATATGTGCAGATTTAAACAAAATTGAAAGCCTATATTTTGAGCTAAATTAAGCTTAAGTAGGTATAAAAAATATTAATATTATATTTAAATCTAATTTGATCTTGTTTCGGCTCATGAATAATTTTAGTTTCAAATAAATTTTAGAGAGATTTTGTTAATAATTTTTTAGTCTTTATTATATGAAATAAGATTTTGTTAATTAATGAGCATTCTTATATATAAAATAAATTCACTTATATTAATGATTATTTTTTAAGAATATCGTATACCAAGATTTTGCTCACTAATGAGCATTCTTATATACAATAAACTCGTATACATAAGTGTAAAATTAGTTAGTTTTATATGATTTTATAAATTTGCATATAATTGACATTTTAATAAATTATCATGATTTAACAATAAAATTTATTACTTGAGCATGTAAAGTTTTTAAATGATCTGCTATTTCTATTATATCGATCGAGAATATTATTTTTCAATAAATATATATATTTAATGGTTAAAATCTTTTATATAAAATAAATAGTTAGATAATTTTAATTTACTCGAAACTCAACGAGCGTGATCTACGTAAACCATTACAAGAGGGAAGCTTATTTTCGAAGGAAATTTCTGTCGAAAATACACTGAAAGCCATCAAAAAAAGTTTTTTTTGATGATTTTCATCGAAAAAATCTATCACTGTAAATAAAGTTATTGATAATATTTCTGTCGCTAATATCATTTTCGTTGAAAATAGTTATTTCTAATGAAATTTTTTCGGACAAATTTTTTCATTAGTAATTAAAATTACCAACTAAATAAATCAGTCACTGAATAATTTTCAGTGATCGATATTTTTTGTTAGAAATACTTTCAGTGATGGATACTTTTCGTCTTCGATAATTTTTAGCAATAAATTTTTTCATTATTGAAAATCTTATTTTGGACTGATTTAAGGGTATTTAATTTGTCGAAAACAATATTAGCGACAAAATTTTCCTTCACTGATAATTCTTTTTTATTTTATTAAATTTAATTATTTTATTAATTTTATTTGGTTTTTAAATATTTTTATGTTGAATAATTAATTTGCAAATGTAAAATTTCATTAAAAATTTATTTTTTAGAAGAAATAAAAGTCAATAAAAATAAGTATAAATACTTGTAATTTTTGGTTAAAATAAAAATAAGTACAAATAATTGTAATTTTTGGTTAAATATCCAAATTAAATTACATCTGAAAAAATCACCGGGAATGTGATGAAGGAAGGGTGAAGGAGTATTACTGTTGAAATTGATCACTTGTCCACTTAGGAGTTGCTTAATCACTTGCTGCTAGTGCTGCATCATGATCAAATTTGCTAATTGCAACTATTCCAATCCAGCATTGCCTAGACTTGTTTCTGTTGTTGCCCTTGAAAAAACTTATACATTTGTAATAAATAAAAGAGAAATACGTATGTAATCAATAAGTAAACCAAGATACACATAATTAAATATTTGATTTCATGTATAAATATTTTTAATTAACATTTTAATCATCATCATTATCATAGTCGTCATCATCAATTAAACCATTCTCATCTTAATTTTCATCTTTAGTCTCAGTATCATTTTCTTCAAAATCATCTTCTTCATCTTCTTTTGTTTTTTTCCTCTAGTTTTGCTTTGTCATTGCGACTCATAACATATTATGAATCACTTCTACAAAATCACCATTAACAAGGAGCCAAGGGTTGTCAAGATCATCTAAATAAGTGATAATAATGAGAATAGGCAATCCATTTCTTGATAAACCCTTTCGTTCAAGTCAATTATTTCTCTTACAGGAGATTAAACACCAAATCTACTCATAGCCTTTGTCTTGAAGATAGCCTACCAATCTCAACATCCTTTGCTATTGGAAGGATAAGAAATATAAAACCCAGTTAACATTAATGGGATAACACAAAAGGTTTATTACTAGAAAGTATTGACTTATACTTCCACTAGATCATTATATGATCTACCTGAATTCCTTTATTTGTATCAAACCATTTGCATTTAAAAAGTATAATATAATTTTCTTTACCAAAATATTCCAGTTGTACAATACCTAACAATATAAAAGTCATGTTCACAATTATTGCAGCAGCTCCCTTTTACATAAACAGTGCTATTCATGATATTCTTTTTTTATGTTTTCCATAATCAAGTGTATGAAACGTGAAACCACTGCCAAAATAACTAGAATAAGACCAAGCCATGTGTTCTAAACCATGAGATGGCTCACTTTTACGAGAACCAACTTCATGTCATTGTTGTTGAACCTAACATATCATGAGAGTTATAATAAAATTATTACGCAACTATTTAATTACTGTTATTACAATGCACTTTGCTTAATTTAAACAGTCGATATACTAACTTACATAATCCTTAAACCATTGTTTAAATCTTGATGCTTGAATTTTCTCCAATTCTCCATCAATGATGTTTGATGCATCCGGTTTCCCCATCTCATCAAACATCCTAAGTTTTTCATTTATACAAGGAAGAAAATTAACACTTAAACTAGTGTTGAATATAACGTATGTAATATATATAAAATTATACTAGAGAAGAATAAAGAATGAAAAAGGTCTTATTAAACATTAGGTAAAATTTCTTTGCAATTCAATAACATGTACAATTCCTCTGCATTGTACTCATTATGCTCTAGATAATGATAACGAGTCTCTTTTGGGCTAAAAGGTTTCCCAATTGTGAAAAAATTGAAAGTCGTCCATTGGATCGACATCTCTCCCATTACAATTTCGTGGCACCTCGATAAATATTGTTTCCACATTTGGGCCAAGATATAAGGTGTAGAATGTTGAACCTTCTTAGATAATATATGCCTCAATTATTATAAATCTATTCTATATATAAACTCCATAACTAGTTTGGTGCCATTATGTCAAGTGACACCAACTCAGTTGAGAAATGATAAAAAAATTAAATTTGTAAAATTATATAATATATTAATAGGGTTATATAAGTAATTTAATGTTTTTTTTTTTTAAAAAAAATAATTTACAATTTACAATATAGTAGAAACTAGATTTTAAAATAGTAGTAATCTTGTGAACATCTTAAGAATATCTTTTAAAAATTATTATATTAAAAAATTATAATTTTCAATATACTAAAATTTAATGATATAATCATTAATTATTAAATTTTTTTATATAAAATTATATGTTATAATAATTTTAAAAAGTACCATTAAATCATTCGTTAGCAAAATTGGTAAAACTTATCAGCAAAGTTACAGTAATATTAAGTATAATTGATAATGACAAGGCTGTATGTAACGATATTGAATGCTACATAGTGCTAGCCAAATGGGTTCCACTTCATCTTTAAAGTTGCATGAAAATCACACCCTCTCCCACTTCAATTGGTGAACACTGAGAACACAAAAAAGTTCTAAAATGTCCGGAATTAATAATCGATGCACACACAACATATAGGTGCACTAGTTAACTACTCAGAAATGGAAAGATTTTTTTAATTATTGTAATATATGTATTTTTTAATCTTTTCAAAGTAATTGATTTTATATAATTTTTTTTTAATAAAAGTGAAGAGGTTTATAGACATATGTTTAGACGTGCTCATAGTCATAGGCCGAACTCAATTGGATTGGTGCTTAAAAAATTTAAAATTTAAGTCTAAACCCGGTCCAATGACTCGAATTATTGTGCAAAATATAATAATATTAAAAAATTACTTTTAATTAATAATATTTATATATTTTTATAATTAAATTCAAGTAAAAATTTATTTTAATTAACAAAAATAATTCGGATCAATAGGATAGAA
>JBBYHM010000020.1:436340-480205 GCA_038381775.1 Adansonia rubrostipa | reverse complement strand
TGTGAGACTGGAACATATTGCCATGTTTTTCCCTAATATCATTAATATTAATATGTTAAGTAGTTTAATCGAATTCTAAAATCATCTATAAAAAAAAAAATTAAAGTAATCCCCAATTGGTTTTCAATTGGGTACTTTTGTTATATTGATGAAATTGAGGGTTGGTTATTTTCTAGCCTTCATTTCATCTATTTTTTTAATTTTTAATTTGTTATTTTTTTTGGTATTATTTATTTTATGTATTCGAGTAATATTTTTATTATATGTTTATATAAATTTTTAAATATTAATAATTTATTTTATGTAGATTTTGATATTTTTTTGTGTCTATGTTGTTTTTAATTATCTTTCTATATTATTCTTGTGTTATATGATTATATTGTTTTTTAAATTGTAAGTCTAATTGATTATTCAAATAACCCTCAACTTTGAGTCATGTGTCGTAATGATCATGACACGTTAATAATTTATTTTATGTAGATTTAGATATGTTATTATTTATTGAGAATTTCTATTTTGATCACTTAACTTTAAAAAGTTTATAATTTAGTCGTTAACAATTACAAAAATTATTAAAATTTTGGTCTCTATTTCAAACATTTGACAATTGGCATAGCTTTATAACCATTTAATCAGCAACTTTGCGAAATTTAGTACAATAAATTATTTTATTTTTTTATCTATTTTGTTGCATGAATATAAAACTATGAACTTTCATTATAATTAGAATCTTGATGTTATGAGAATTCATATTTTAGTTAAATTTTGTTTTGGTTGGCTTATGTAGTTTATAATAAATACTTAAATTTATTAGGAGTAACTATATGTCAATAACTTGAAGTAAAGCATTTTAATAGTTTTTGTAATTTATTCATCAAATTTTCAAATTTAAAAGGGTATAATTAAAATAAAAATAAAAGTTTACAATTTTAATTCTATAAAATAAAATATTGGATGCAGTTATAAAAAATATTGAATGCTTTTTTTTTAAAAGAAAATTGAAAGCTTATTTGAGCATTACTTCAATATATTATAATAAAAATAATAAAATAATTTATTATAGTGAATTTTAAAAATGTTGGTCATCAAATCGTTATAAAAACCACGTCGGCAACAAACCATCGACAAAGAGACCAAAATATTAATAATATAATTTTTGACAAATATTGACGGTCGAATTCTAAAATTTTAGAAGGTTGGTGATTAAAATAGAAATTTTCAAAAAATTAAGTAAACAAAAGTATAATTTATGAAATTTTTTTTAAATTTTCTTTTCCTTTTTCAAAATTCATAATATCACGTGACATGTCAAATGACATTGCTATGGTATCTAACAGTGACTAAAAATTAAAATTTTATTAAATAGGTGATTAAATCGATATTCTTTTTTACAGTTGAGTGACTCAAATAAAAACCCAAATAATTAGGTGACTATTAAACATATGCAAGGTTATTTGTTAAGCTCGAAGACCAGTCAAATTTGGATAAAACTATTAGACCAAAAAAATAATCTTGAAAAAAAATGAAGCTCATTAAAAAAAATATCAATCCTTAGTTCCAACATTGAAGACTTGAGTTCGCAAGGCTTGACTCATTTTTAACAATATATTACTTTTTATATTTATTTATAATATAATTTATATCATATAAAAGATATATGTAATATTATAATATAATATTAAAAATACATTAACTTATCTATATTTTCAAATTTAATAAAAGAAAAAAATTAAATTAAAAATATTTTTTAATAAAATTTAGAAAAAAAATCTTAAACAGGTTTGGATTATCCATTTAAAAATATGAATGAGCTTAGATAGAATTTTGAGCCTATAATTAAGACCATAAACTTTAAAAATATATATGATGTTCATATCATACTTAAATTCAATCTAAACTTAGCTTATGTAAACAAAAAATTATTTGTGATGATACATGAAAATTAGAACACTGATAAAGCTTACTTGTTAAAGACATGATGATGGACGCTATGAGATTGCTACTTTGATCCAATGACATACAAATCTGCAAAAAACTAGGGCTTCCTCTACAATTCACACTCGCAGATCACAACTCTCGATAAGGCCAATCACAGAGTAATTGTTTTTATCATTTGAAGATATAGAAGGACCTAGACAAATTAATTAACCATAGTGCTTTCCTATCATAGGCCTATAGGCCAAGGCCTATACTATTACCCACATTAATCAATTTTACAGATGTCCAAGCCTATATTGAATGGATCATCTAAATTAATAAGTGGGCTAAAATGCATCTCTATATGAATCATACATTAGCCCGTTTTAGTTAAACAAATCCACAATAGATATAGCCCACAAGAATTATTAAATAATTTTAATATTTTCTCACTTGTGCAAAATCAATTGTGTAATTTTAATTTAAAGACATTTATTTGAAAAATGCCTCTCGGGCTAATAATTTATTTTGTAATGTAAAGCAAGCCACAAATTGAGGAATAAAAACTTATGGTCCAAGATGCAACATCTGAATAAGACTCCATCTAACAAAATCAAGATTCATGGCAATCATTACACCCCCTTATTGATGTAAGACTAATCCATGATTACAAATATCCTTAACCCCGTTGACTAGTCATTAATGTGGAGTATAGCTAGAAAGTAGCTTGCCTATGTGTACCAACAACCATAATGCTATTTTCATTGTCAGTCCTCATAATTTCTCTCTAAAATATGCTTTTAAAGCTAGAGAAATTTCATGAGCAACCATCATGCCTTAATATCTAATGTGCTGTCAACTACGAACACAGTGGTCCTAACAACCCTGAGTTCTAATATTGCAATTGAATACATAAATATATATAAAATGATAATAAGTAAAATCAATGTATCAATAATTGCCCAAAACAACATAGTACATTTCAACCAAACACCAAAAGTGTCAAATAATAAATGTTCAACATGGTAAAAAAATAACATTAAAACAAAGCTTACACTAACGAAGTACATCAAAAAGAACTTAAAATGCCTATATTTTCAACAAGTTTTTTAAAAACCATTGGCCTAAATCCTTTGGTTAAGGAATCAGCTAGCATGGAATCTATGTCAATATTTTTAAAAATTATATCTTTATTTTTCACTAGATCCTAACAATCAAATACTTCAATTCTATGTGCTTAGAACCATTAGTAGTCTTGTTATTTTTAGTGTAAAACATCACAGCATTGTTATCATAATAAATTCTTAGTGGCCTGGTAATGGAATCCACAATACTAAGTCTTGTCACTAAGTTTCTTAACCAAATAGCATGAATAGTAATAGCATTACATGCAATAAACTTTGCTTGCATCGTAAAAGAGGCAACTAGAGTTTGTTTCTTACTTTTCTAGGATATCACACCTCCAACTAACGTCAAA
The DNA here is from genome assembly GCA_038381775.1 of Adansonia rubrostipa. NCBI lineage: Eukaryota > Viridiplantae > Streptophyta > Magnoliopsida > Malvales > Malvaceae > Adansonia > Adansonia rubrostipa. The sequence goes on along the minus strand of JBBYHM010000020.1, from coordinate 476,811 downwards.
ATATAGCTAGAAGTTGACTTTTTATTATCAAGGCACCTAGCAAGATCTGAGTCAGTATACCTTTCTATTTGCAAGTTATCAATTCTCTTACTTACAAGCACATATACTTTAGTTTTTTACAAGTACCTCATCACTTTATTAGCAGCTATCCAGTGATCAATTTCAGAATTAGATTGGTATATGTCCAAAACACTAATTATTAAAGCAATGTGAGGCCTATTGCAGACTTTAGCATATATCAAGCTTCCTAATGCACTATCAAAAGGTTTATCTCTCATTCTACTTTCTCAAGCTCATTTTTGGGACATTGATCTCTATTGAATTTGTCATTAAAGGTGATTGGAATATCCTTCAATTTGCAATTTTGCATATTAAACCTTTCCAAGACTCACTCAATATAAGCCCTTTAAGATAACTTAAGTACACAATGTGACCTATCTCTATGAATTTCAATTCCTAACACAAAATATGCATCACCAAGATCTTTCATGTCAAAAAACCTTGTCAACATATGCTTTGTCTCATGGAGTAAGCCAAGGTTATTATTAGCAAGCATATGTCATCCACATACAACACATAGCAATATGGCATTGCTAGGTCATCTAGTACTGAGTCTTTTACGATAGAGTGACAAAAAATGTATTTTTATAATATTGGTGATTAAATTGGTATTGTCATTGTTGCCTAACCAAAATTAAAAAATCCCAAATAATTAGGTGACTATTAGACCTGTCCAAAAGTTGGGTTACTTGCCCAAGTTCGAAGGCTTTTCCAATTTGGACAAAAATATTAAATCTGAAAAATGAGCTTGAATAAAAATAAGGCTCATTTAAAAAGGTGCTAGGCCTTGACTCTGATATTAAATGCTTAAACTAGCCAAGCTTGACCTGTTTTTCAGTAATATATTATTTTTATATGTTATGTAATTTATATCATATAATGGATATATAATATTATATACTATAATATTTACGAAAATATTAACTTATTCATCTTTTAAAATTTAATAAAAGAAAAAAATAGACCAGTAAAAATTAAATTTAAGAAAAATGAACTTTTTTTATATAGAATTTGCAAAAAAAAAAAAAATCTTAAATAAGTCTGGATTAACCTTTTAAAAATATGAATGAGCTTGGATAGAATTTTGGACCAATAATTCGGATCGAATTGTACTTGAACAAATATATGTAATGTTTATATCATACTTAAATTCAACTCAAACTCAACTTATATGCTAAGCAACAATGGCAATAACCAATCTATAACCATAATTAAAAGTTATACCACAACTTGAGAGAGCTCAATTTTAGTCTTGAGTTCTCTTATCTTGAGACAACTAAGCAAAGACAATATATTTGTTTGTAACGTTAGTCTAAGAATTTTCTTGTTTTATCTTTATGAGAAAGAAAAGAAAAAAAATAAGAACAGAAGGAGAAAAGAAGAGAAAAAGTTGTGCTTATATTCGATTATTTTTTTGTATGTTCAAAAATTTATAAATTTATATATTAATAATTCATTTTATGTATATTTTAATATATTTATATATTCGTATTGTATTTATATTTTTTTATACTACTTTACTTATTTTTCCTATGTTTTGTTATTTTTTTGTGAGTATATAGTATTACAAATTTGCATAAATGTTTATACATTAATGATTTGTTTTATATATATTTTGACATTTTAGTGTGTATTTTTGTTGTCTTTTAATTATTTTTCCTATGTTATGTTGTGTAGTATCTCAATTCATTCCATTTTTTAGTTTGTCATTGTAATTCAATTTAAAAAAAATTTGTATGTTTGTCTCATTTTTCTATCATATCTTAATTTATGACATATTTTGCAAATTTTGTCATAGTGATTCAATTTAAGTAAAAATTGTGTTTATGATAACGTTGTGTTAATTTTTTATGTGTTTAAGATATTATAAATTTATATAAACTTTTATACGTTAATAATTTATTTTATATAAATTTTGATATGACCATGTATTCGTGTTATGTTTATTTTATTTTTAATGTTATATTATGTTTTAATTATTTTCATATTGTAGTTGTGCTCTATCTCATTGCATTTTATGTTCTACATAGTTCATCATAATGATTCGATTTTAACTCTAAATTTATTTACTTAATAATTAAATTATTGTATATGCCATTCGTTAATATAATTAATATAAATATCATATTTAAAATTTTGATCTAATTTCTTAAAACATAGCAAGAACATATTCTAGTATTCAAACAATGATGCCATCAATCCATCATCCAGTTAGGTTTCTAATTCTGGAAAATGGAAGGAAATTGTGTTAACCAATTGTCTTACAATAGCCGCATATCCAGCAAAATCATGCATAATTTCTTTGCCTACCAAAAATCAAGAAAACCAAGCACAATCCATGACCCACAATTGTCAAGAGTGTATGTCTAATCTGAGTGTTGCCGGATGAAATAGCTGGAAACCAGAGGACAGCTTTAAAGATCGTGATTAACGAGTATTTATAAACATTAATTAAAAATAATTAAAATATTATTTTACATGTAATGTGCTTTTTAATAAATTCAAGAAAAAATAATGTATTGATTGCGTATTTTTACTAAGCATTTTCTTAATTTAAGATTTTCAATATTTCCCATATGGTGGAACTGTATTTCTCGCTCTAATCAGGATTATTGGTAAAGATGATAGTTCTTGATTGGGATTTTTCCAAATGTAAGAAGAATTGTTTGCCTTGGAAATGAATTAAGTCAGCATAATTTTTTTAATATAAAAAGATTGCATTTAAGAAAAAATTTTAAAAATATTAAAATTCAAATATTATATTTAATAAATATTAATTTTTTAAAAATAATTTAATTAATTAATTAAATTAAACTTGAATTTGGTTATTAAATAATCCTTCGTACGAGGAAAATTTTAAAAGTGTTGTTTAAGTCAACCACGTAACTGACAATTAAATAATAGCTTAAAATGCTGCCGAAATTTTCCATGGCAGTTTGCAAAATGATTAGAAACTTGGTATGGGCTATGGACATTTTTGTCTAACCAAACCCACTTGATTTTTTTGTTCCTTTTTATCAAAATCCAAAGTTAACTCAATTAACAACCTTTGACCTTGCCTTCTGCCTGCCTTGATAGTAGTCTCTCACATGGCTTGGCTACCATTGTTTACTTCTTAGAGAGTATGCAGTTGAATTTTAGTGCCCTTTCATTTGAAAATTTTAGAAAATCATTTTCCCATCTTATTTTCAAGAGTTGAGGAAACCCAAGTTAGAAAAATAGAACTTCATGAAGTCAATGAGCAATTCAATGTTTTTCTTTTTTTCTTTTTTTTTTTTTCCGTAAAGAAAGCCACCGTTTAGGAATAGAAAAAAAAATTATAAGTGTTGGGATTTTAATGCAAGACTTGTTAGATATTAAATCTTCAAAATGTTAAATGAATAAAGTAAGTTTCAGATTTCGAGCAATTCGATTATATATATATATATATATGTATAAAGGAGATCATAATCTAGAAAGAGAAGAAAAGATTATAAGAGTTAGGACTTAAATCTCAAAACTTACTAAATATTACTTCTTAAGGATGATCGAATAAACATTTTTAAGCTTTTGATTTCGAGCAAATCAACGTTGAATGAGTTATTGAAAATTCTCATCCCTTTCTCCATTCTCAATAGCTATACAACTTTTTAAAGGGAAAAAACTCCATCAATTGCACGACTGTTGAAGTCCAAATAGTTCATTCTCCACTGCATATTTTACCCAAAAATAATTATATAAGAGAAACTTTTTGAAGGAAAGAAAAAGAAACATTTATTTGTCAACAAGCCAAAGTCACAATGGCTTAGATACTCTTTTTCTCTACATTTCATAACTCATACCCAATCGAAACCTTTTACTTTTACTAGAATTTAAAAGGTGAAAAATATTTTTTTAATTAATTTTATTTTAAAAATAATATATGGATAAAAGTTGAGTAGTTTTTTTAAGAAAAAACCTAAGTAGTTTTCTTAAGTAAAAACCTAAGTAGTTTTCTTTTGAAGTAAAAACTAAAATGTGAATAGTTTTTTTAAGTAAAATTAATTATAGTCAACATTACACATTTAACATGTGAAGTAAAAAGTTAATTTCTCTCAAAATTATATTTATTTTATATTATAATTTTTTATATTTTCAAACTACTATTCATTTTACCAAATTTAAAAAGTAAATTTAGTGCTTACTTTTAGCTTTCTTTTTTTTTTTTTGATTTTTACAAGAAATGTTTTTTATATATAACAAATCTTTTTGTTTTCTTTAAGTATAATTTTAATAGATTTAGTATTTTAAATGCTTTTTTCATAATTTACTTACCAATAAATAGATTTGTTAATTTTTTAATTTAGTTATGCCTAATTATAAAGTAAATAAAAGATTTACTAATATTTTACAAATTATTATTTTTGAATAACATTGAAATCATTAACTTATCTTATTATTGCAATATGCATGATAATTTTGATATTTTTTAACAAAATAATATATATATTTTAAAATGAACAAAATAATATTTGATTGTTAGTAACACTAAACACATGGTGATAATCACTTTTCAAAAATTAATAATTATTAACTAAACAAAATGATTATAAATCACAAGTAATAAGATGAATTTAGTAATAAGATCATCTCAGTTATTAGATTACAATAATGATATTAAAAAAAAAAAACCTACCTGGGGGATTTTAATAATAACTGAACTTTGACACACCCACCTCATGTGAGCAAAAAAATAATATTTTTTTGAAAAAAAATTCATAAAGTGAATATTTTCATAAGTAGGTAGTTTTTAACAAATGGGTAATTTTTGGAGAAAGTGGGTAATTTTTTTAAGAAAAAATAATTAAAAAAATGCATATATATATATAATTTTAAATGACATAAATAACTTTATTTTGTTTTTGATATAAAGATTACATTTGATTTATTTTATAATTTTATCCACTGAATTGATCTCGTATTCTCAATATTAAACTTAGTCAAACACATTATAAATAATGATAGATATAGAATTATTAATTTTCAAAACTGAAGAAAACTTCAACGAGGGTGACAGTCTCACCAAAAAGAAGAAAAAAAACAAAGAAGTTGAGAAACAAACAAAGAATTAAAGAGAGAAAAATCTTGCAAGGCAGTAGGTGTACAAGTAATAAGATATGGACAAGAGAATAAGTTATTGGAAAAATATGAGTTGATAAATTATTAAAATATAAATATAGAAACGAGAGGAAATATATAGGACAGACATCATTATCACGTCATGCCTACATAATTTATGGGCATTTGCACGTATCTATGACTGTGTAATGTATGTTTCGTTGGCTTTGCACTGCAGCTTTTCTTTTGAACTCATCACCTCAACTACCCTCTGACCTGATCTCAGATCCTTTCAATCTTTTTAAAAGATTTAAATTTAAATTTATAAAAATTATTTTTTAAAATTAATTAATTTTATTCAATTTTATTTTACTTTAATTGACGTCGAATACTGTCAAATCCGAAATTTGGTTAGAAAAAGACCTATCATTACCTAATTAATAGAATTTCTATTCGTTATCATTAGATCAAATCTTAAACCTAATAATAATAATAATAATAGAAGGACAGCCTGCCCTCATAGGATGAAGAGCTACTTGCACAAAAATAAAAGTTCTAGTAGTTTTGCATGCTAATGTTTTGTCTTTCATTTGTAAAAGAAAATAAAAAAACACACTTTTCTTTTGTTAAGATTGAAGAATCTACTATTGCAATTTTCAGACCCAGAAAAACCAGAGGGATATCTTAAAAACAATCCACAAAAAGAAGAAGAAAGTACCCACCAATATATATAATCCAATCTTCATCTACATTGCCAAGCCATCGCATCAATATTCTTCCTTTCGTTGTATGAAACTTGGAAGCAAAAATGGGGAAATAACCTTTGATGCTATAATATATACTACCATATAAGTATATATATATATATATATATCTTTGTTTGTTGAATTTCCCCATTGATCATCTTCATGGAAACCTTCTTGAACTTTGTAACCCTATGTTATTGTGCTTCTTCGAAGGACCAGAAGGTGGGATTGGGATTGTTTTAGGCAAGGCACTGAAGAAGCCGCTACTTGGTGAATTCTGACGAGACTTGGGGTTCATCTTGAACACGTGAGAATATCTTGATGATGATGATGAACCATTGGCTTGACGATCACCAAACAAAAATATGAACAGCAAGAATAACAACAACCATAGAGCTAGAACCACAAGTTTTCTGTTACCCATTGAATCAGCTTAAGAATACAAAAGAAGGAAATCCAAAGACAGACAGAAAGAGAGGAGTGTTAAGCTGAATGGGAGATGTATATTACACTGTTCACATTCTGGCACAAACTACAAAATATTATGCCTCAAAGAATATGTATATATATATATATATATGTAAAAATGAAAGAGGTTTGGTATGTTGGTGACTGTTTGGGGGTGGCTTGTATAAGAAGAATATGATATGATGTTGCAAATGCAGAAATATGATTGAAGTAAATGCTGATGGGGCTGGCTAGGGTCAGGTAGTTTGGCTTCAGCCTTCAGCTGTTCATGACCGCTACTAATAAGGATTAATTAATTAAACATTTTAGTACAATAGTTTTTATTGTGTTAAAGACTAGAAAAAGAAAAGTGTGTAATGTTTTTAAGAGTGTTTTGACGTTTGAACAGGTCCTTAGGGAGTGTGTTTTAAGGATTAAAAAAAGGAAAAAGAAAAAGTAAGTGTTAGTCTATTAAATGCCAAAAGATTATGCAAAGAAAATTAGAAAAGTGGAAGTTAATGGAAAGATTTGGAGAAAAAGACGGAATTGTGTTGTTTGGTTAGGTGAAGAAGCTGGAACATGAGCAAGTTTAATGGCTAATTGGGGGTGCTTGAACTGTTAAACAAAGTCCCACAACATCGGGAACTTGCCCCTTGCAACTAGACCTTCATAGGTCATTGATTGCAATCAATAACAAAAGTTATATATTTATAAAAATTTTAATTATATAAATTTATATTCACGTTCTATTTTTTTAATTTTTTAATTTTATTATATTTAATGTATTATTTTTATTATTTTTTAATGTTATACTTGAATTATATAATATTAACTATATATTTGTGTCTAAAATTATTTATTTTGCACTCCTTTACCGAAGCATTAAATAACTATCCTTCAAACTTTTTAGCATAATAATAAAATAATTTCTATCCTTTTCTCCCCTTTCATGTATCTCTTCTAAGCGACACTATCCTCAACATTTCATTCTATATTTATTCAGCTGTAGTATATCTTCCGAATTTCTTTTAGTACTCAAGATTTTTTTATGCTTACTTTTGACACCATAGAGACAAATAGGGTACTAGGTTACGTTATATAAACATTCGATAATGATTATCGTATTTATATTCAATATCTTATTAATAAGATAGAATGCAGAATATGTGTTCGATCTTTTGTCATAAAAAGATATGATTTTTGTGACTGTCTTAACCGAAAGAGGACAATGAAGATGGCAAAGTTGGTTCCACTCTTTTTTCTGATTTGATTCATATATCTACTCTTATTTCCTTCCAGTTTTTCTCTTTTAATCTCTATATATCTTTGATATTCAAACTCTTTTGTACAGCAATAGTACATAAAAAAATATACTGATTGATGGTGGTGTCCAGATTAAAGCTCTGGTTATTAAAAAAAGAGTAATTTTGGCAAAAAAAAAAGAATTTAAAAATGATTATTATATTTAAATATGAATACAATAATATGATTAAATTAAATAAAATTTTAAATCAAACAAAAGATATTTAAAAAGAATAATTATATTAAATTTCATGAATATATGTAAAATTAAATAAACATACTTATTTTCATACGACATTGTAAATATTTTTATCTAAGATATTATTATAATATGCAACTACGTTTTTTTTTTAAATTTTTTAATACTTATTAATTGATAAAATTTTAAATGAAAATCGAATCAAATATTCTTACTAGACGTATCTATAGGTCGAGCCTGGCCTTGACAAAAAAAAAATTTAGATTTTTTATCGAGATTTGTTTTCTATTTGACCCATCTATATTATCTTTATTGAACTGTTCATAATTAATAAAAATATTTTTTAAAATTATTAAATATTAATTTAAATCAAATTAACTTAATCTAAATTTTAAAAAAAAATTTATAATTCGACTTCAACAGACGAATAGATCTAATTTTTACACATGTTGAATATAAATGCCAAAATCAAATGTCTCACGCATTTATTAAAGATCTTAAAATTTTAATTTTATTTTATACATTTAATCAACTATTTTCATAAAAATAAAAGTAAAAATAATATTAAAATAATTATATAATTTTTTTTTATTTTTAAAATTTTAACGGGTGGCTCTCGATTTCCATTTTATAACTTGGCTGCTATGTAGGACACCCTAGGCTAAAGAAAAGTAGGGGTTACTTAGATGGCAATAAATGTAGGGCAAACCAAAATGGCCAACACCCTTATCCCATGAGGTTAAATATTAAATAAGGCAGAAGGGTTTAAACAAATGTTAATGGGGTCTGATGTCATATGTACTCAAGTGAATCGAGTGTGACCCCAGCTGCTGTTTCAGTTGTTAGCAAGCAGATACAAACACGGCGACAGACTGATGGATTGATGGATCTTTTTCACGATCTTTGAACAAACACTTCAGCTTTTTCTAATTTTTTTATTTACTAACTGCGATTTTGAGAAAGAAGGAAGATGTATATGTTTCATGCCCGGTCTCTGCTAAGAACACTAACTAGTCCAGAAATATAAAGGATGCTGAAACATTTCAGTTATAATCCTGTTGTACCCTGAATCAAGTCCAAAGTTCCATTGGTTTAGGATTTTTAGCTGCATTTTTTTTAATGAAATGATATCTATATATAATTAATTTGATCACTTAATATAGGTTTAGACAAACAGTTATCATATAGAGGGTTAAACAATCTAAAATTTTTTATAGTTTTCAATATTAAAGATACGAAATAAGTTAAAAAAACTCTTAAATTCATTTTTTATCACATTTTTTTCTTGTTATTTTGCTCTATGCGCTTTTGACCTCAAAAGCTTTTGTTTACGTAAGCAAAATGTATCATGAAGCACAAACTCTGATGCTATTCTTACTTTTGTTTTCACTTTTGGTTACTTCAAAAAAAAAAAAAAACACCAACCTATTTGAAAACTCATCAACAAATCCGTGATCGGAAATTTTCTTTATTATAGCACATAGTATGACCATGTGATCCCAATTAAGGCTCTATTTAGATGATTGATGAAATTAAAAATAATAACGGTGATAAAATTAGTTATAGTAGCAGTGTAATCGAGTATTATAATGATAAGATTAAAATCAACAGTAAAATATATTATTTGAACGTAAATACAGCAATAGCGATAAGAAAAAACTGAAATGACTATTAAGAACGTTAATATAAGCTTATATTAATAAATTGCTGTTATATTTTTTTATAATATTTAAAATTCTAAATATATATCATTTTATAAATTTGTTTAACTAACTAATTATAATAATTATATATAATAATTCATTATATTAAATATAAATTCATATTTTTTAAATAATTAAAAAAATTTTACAGTAAAAATAAAGAAAAGGAGGTAAAGTAATTTTACCCCTTACAGGTCCTAGTGGAGTCCAATGGCTCCTCCTCCTCCGATTACCAACTACAGGAGAAATCTCAAAATTTTCACTGCAGGGTGCTATCCAAATGCATCTTGCAGTACATTTTACAAAACCCAGTGCATTCGATTCTCAGTACTGGAGGTGCGAAAAAATCCAAATGCACGCTAAGTTCACTAATATGGAAATAAATATTAAAAATCTAAATATATATCAATTAATTTAATTTTTGAATTTAGATATTAAATTTATTATTTGAAATAGATTTTTATAAAATTCATTGGACATATGATATTTAAAAATATTTCACTTACAATTATCTTTTATTACAATACTATAATTATTCAATTAGAATAAAAACTTATATAAAAGTCCACCCATTATAAGTACGGGTTTCACATAATTTTTTTATAGATCTTATATAATATTGAATGATGATTGGTTAATTGCGGTACAATTACTATAGATAATATGTTCTCATGATACTCAAATCTATTTTGGTTTTGGTTTTGGTTTTAATTCATATAACGTTAGATATTCAAATTTATTTTATTTATATAAATAATAGATTTAGATATCTAATTAAATCTAAAACCTGTTTACATGTTTAATTTTTATCTAACTTTATTTTTTTATCTTCTAAAAAATTGGTTTAACTAATTTAGATAATATTACTATCTAAATTGAATGCAAATTCAACTAATAAATGGATATTAACAAAATTTAAATATCATTTAATTTAAGTGGAGTCCGATTTAAATATTTTAAAAATTATAAACATCCAATTTCCTGTATTTTTAACATTGGTGAATAAGCAATAGACGTTGTCTACTTGGGTTAAATAGTTTTCTTGGTAGACAAATATTGAACTCAAAATTCTTACAAAACAATTATTATCCAGTTCAAAAAGCTCTAGACAAGAAGAACCTTAAATGTGACTAGCAATTTTATTTTATTTTTTGTGATAAATTGTCGAAGAAAATTAATTTAGAACCCTCACTATGTAAAAATATTTCTGGGGTCAAAGTGTTTATTGCATGCATTGAACACTATGACCGACGTTTCAGCCAATTTTGGCTAGTAACAAAGGTTAGAATGAAATGCCATTGCTTTAGACATGATTGTAACACGATTAATAAAAACCATAATTGAAAAATTAGCATCACGAAAACAGCTTCAACATTTAGCAATTTAATGGTTTAAATGATGAATTATTACTTCATGGAATTTGGGAATATGAAAAAAAAGGGTTTATTAAGGCTTGTTAAAGATGAATTTGAAAGAGTACATCTAGATTTGGTTTATTATATAAATTATGAGTATGAAATGTCACATTATGAATGAATTAATTAAAATTTAATGGCTAAATATTCGAAAGAAAAGATGTATGCAGTGGAAAAAGAGAAGGGCCTCGAAAGGTGCTTTCTTCATTAATCTTTTTATTCTATGAAACTTTGTGACTCAAATTTAAGTCTTTTCCACTGTTATAATGACGCGAGTTGGGGGGTTCCCAAATTAATTTCATCCACATATGGCGTTGGGCAACTGTAGCATTTGCTGCTAGAATATCTGGTTCAAAAGTTTATATATTTAGTTATTTACAATAGATAGGTTACAGTAAGCATTACTGCTTGGTTGTAATTAAAGCCTCAGACGCAATTCCATGAATCCACTGGAAACAAAAAAGGCAAATCAGTTCCCTCAGATTTAGAGGACAGGTTTTTGCCTAGAAACAAAAAGTCTTGGAAATGAAACATGGAAGCCTCCAGAGTTGATGTCCATGAGGTCAAAACTGAATGCGCAACTTAAGCTTGATTTATATATATATATATCTTTAACCAGAGTTGAATTTTCACCACTGCAGTATCCACTAGAAGCCTGTGCAAAGTTGGAGAAGACAAAGCTCCTAAAACCCCTGCTGATAGGTGCTGAACCCTAAGATGAAGATCAGGGTTGAATTCAACGAAAATGGGGAGCAACTTGGTGGGATCAGTTCTCAGTTCTTTTCAGAAGGGGGTCTTCATAAGATAAGACGCCATGAATTATCTAATGGTCTTATTGTAATGCTGCAGGCAGGGCTATTATTCTTCATTTAATTGTTTTGGGCTTTCTTTCCTACGTTTTCTGCCCTTTTCACATTCCTTCACGAGAGTATGATGCTAGCTAAGGAACGATCACTAGGCATGTAAAGACTCGGTGCCTATTTGTCGGCCAGAATGACTACTGATCTCCCTTTGGATCTCACAATGCTTAAGGTTTTCCTTAGTGTCGTTGCCGCCCTGGTAAACTATTATAATCAGACATCAATCACCTTTTAAAAGAAAATTTACATTTTATAGACTAAGATGACAGGTTTTAGTCTAAAATTGCAGGGTCTTGGCCTTACTATAGAAGCGGCATTCATGGATGTGAAGAAAAGCAGCAATATTGGCTTCTGTTATTATTACGTTCTTCATGTTATCCAGCTGATCCTTTATCCAGGTGTGATCCTTACACTATAGTTATTCAATGTTATTTCTTTAGCGCAGTAGGGATTTAATAGCGTCGAAATGCAACATTACCGTGATCGTCATTTTGCAATTTCGGCTTTTTCCATCATCAATATTCATCGTCCGTAATAGTATTCGTTATTTTACAATTTTGATGAACAAGAAGCTACCTAAATCTATAGTGGATGCACAAATCACTACAATGTGTGGTTAGTTACATTTACAATGATTATCGAATTCTTTCGTTGATAATTTGGTTGCAGAAAGTTCCAGCATTTATGTCGTGAGTACGATATGTCTCAATTACATATCATACAGACAGACTGTTACTTAAAGATTCAGTATGGTTGCCCTGGTTAAGATGCTGGACAAGGTCCATGCATATATGCAAGTCTCCTTTCAAAGGATTACGACTCGGTTTGGGATGGCATGGAAGTCAGTACCCTGGTAGCAGTGACTGTAGGATATCGGCTGCTAGCCAATGCCTTCTTAAGGAGAATGAAATTAATGACAATAACTTTTATACCTTTCAACAATGTTGATTTATTGACGTCAGCTCGGTCAATACAATAAGTAGGGAAAAAACGGTCTCTCTCTGTTACAACCCTTAAGCTGATAAACCTTATAATGGAATGTATTAAGTTCTGGCCAAACGATAAAAAGCCTTTAAAATGTTTAAGTAATATCTGGTTCAAACGAATACTTTGGATTTAAATCTAAAGTAATGTGGGGTTGGATTTTGTGTTTGGTAGTAAATTCATAAAATAAAATAAAAAAATGAAAAACGAAAAGTCTGGTGTCTGCACATTAAAGTTTATTGAACCATTCAACCCATCGTGATAATTCATCCAAAGAGAGAAAGAACGGCATGGCAGCTGAGAGGAAGACATTTGTTTCAAGTAGGAATTAAGCAAAGAGAGGAAAGGATTGTACTAAAACAGTTATGTCACGTTAGTGCGTGTATATATATATAGAGTTTAAATTTAAATCATATCGTGTAATCAAATTTACATCAATATATATATTGTCTATATTTAAATCATGCATCGTAATCAGATTTATAATAAAGTTAAGATTTAAAATTTTTTTTTTTTAAGTTTTTGCCTAAACTTAAGTCAAATTGACCTAAAAACTTATATTGTTATTTAAACTAATATTAAAAAATATTTTTATATTAATATTTATATTTAAATTTAAATAAAAATAAATTTTTAGTACTTAAATACTATTCAAGATTGGACATGCTCAAATTACAAAAAACTTACTTAGGTTCAACCTAATATGGACCGAGCGACTATCTAACCCATAGAGGTATACATACAATACAATTTTTTTAATATAAAAAAAATTACAATCTAAGAATAAAAAAAATACAAATATAATAATTCAAATCTAAATTTATTACATATAATTTTTTTAAAATAATTATATAAATTATCTTAATTTTAAGTTTAAACTGACAACGAAAATATTGAAATAGAAAATGATCATAGTGTCTCACATTTAATAACAAAACCAGTTGAAAAGTGGCTTTATAATACCCCATTTAATAATCACAAAATAGCTGGCCTCTAGAACTCTAGTGATCAAATCTACATCCATTAATTTGCACTGTCCTTTGAGTTGCACAATCTTTTAAGTGGCATTTAAAACAGTTGGACCCGAACAATGGCTTTCGACAAGTACCTTACAAGATTAAATGTATTATCCGCTTAGCCTGCTGATTTTGTTAAGAAAGATAACCCCAGTCGTGTGCAAATTACACAAAGCAATCTTCGGCCTTAAACAGGCCCATGATATCAAGAATTGAGTAATTTTCTTCATATGCCTCTCTCTTAATTTGTTTGTGCTTAAATTTTTTTTTATCTACTTCTTGCTTTATTTTGATGACCGAATGATCCTTTCATTTGATGATCATCTTTGGATTATTTTACTAGCTGAACTGTCAAGCAGGTTATCTATCAAAGATCGCTCTCAATTCCTTCTTGAAAGTTGAAGTTATATCCGCATCCTCGACATTATTCATTTATCTTTATGTAATCATATTCGAGATCTCTATTAAATCTATCTATAAGTTAAATTATATCAGGTCGTAACTCGAAATATTTTATTCTTTTGTTTAAGCGTAGTTTAACTCAAAAATCGGTTTCACAATTTATTATATTATTAAAATACTATTTTTATATTAATATATATATTTTATAATTAAATTTAAACAAAAATAATTTTAATTATTAAATAATATTTCAACCTAGATCGAACCAACTTAAATTTACCAAAAAAAGAAAAATTATCTAAGATCAAACTTATACCCAGGTCTAATCTCTATGTAATACTATTCGTTTATCAAATTTAATTGTCTATGCCGTAAGTTGTATTAGGGTTGAAGCCTGAGTCTTCTTTGCACAGGAGAGCCTCCTTAGCTGGCTTACGGATTCTAGGTCATGCTAATTAGGGCTGAGAAAAAAAATTGAAAAAACTGAAAACCGATTCGAAACATAGCAGTGGACTATTTTTTTATTCAGATTCCATTTAATATGGTTCGATTTCGGTTTGGATATTACTAATATATATTTGGTTTAGTTTGATTTTTGATTCACAAGTTAAAAAATCATAATTATTTGAATTGAACTGAATTTTATTTTATTTAGTTTTTAATTTTTAATTTTTATAATATAAAAATAAATATTTTATTTCTAAATTAATTTAAAAATTTTAAAAATAATATAAAAATATATATTTTAAAATTTTTAAAATAACGAACCGAATCGATTAAATTCAATTCAAATCGATTTGGTTTTATATGATTTTTGATTTGATTTCAATTTGATTTTTAAAAATTTTAAGTACCGTGTATTAATTATAATTTTTTTTCAAAAATCATTCTGAATCAAACTAATATCAGCCCCAGTGGCAATTTCATTGCTTCAAGGCCAACATTAATACATTTCCAATTGCGCATTAAAATTTGAAAGAATTTGCTTGAATCCCCTCTCTCGCATGAAGGGTAAAAGCTATTCTAAGCACTTGTACCTACCTGATCTTTTTTCTTTTTTATTATTAATGTAAGGACAAGTCCATCTTCTAGAAAAAAAAACAAAGTTACAATTCCACGAATATCCATGGTTTAAAAGTACTTGCAAAAATTGGTGAAAGCCCATAATTTCCCACTGGCCTCGACCAAGCGAATTAGATGGCTTAAAATGGTGAGTTAATTTCAATTATTTTGTTCGGCCCAAATCACGAAGATCTAAGTTAATCCAAACTAGTATTAATAAAACGTTCAAAAAGTAGCTTTCTGTAACTTTCTCCGGTGATTTATAATCTGATTTTGACTGAGAAAAAAATAATATACTAATATATATATATATATATAATGCCATTAAGAAACACAAGTGAATTTAATGTTACGAGTCGAATGAAATTAATTTAATTAATAAAAATTACATAAAAATTAAAATATAAAATTAAACATATATTGTATTTTTTTACTGTTTTTAAATTAAAATTAAACATTTTTTTAAAAAATTACATGTATATTTTAACTCCCTACCATTCAAATTATATTTTCTCTTTCTTATATTTTTATCAATTTTTTCTTATACACCTATGTAATGAGTGTGTTGATTTTGATATATATTATGATGAATCGTCTAAACTTTGAAAAATCCTAAGCAAAGATTTAATACAGATTAAGTTAAGTTTTTAAAACCAATAGATAATCCACCTCATAAACAAATCTTATCTAAATCATTTATATTCAACTAAATTGGTGCTTAACTATACCCAAGGAAAATTCAACTAGTTTAAACAAATCTGGAGGTCTCTAACTTCCACCGCTAATATCTAGGAGTCGTCCCTAGAGTTTCATTGCTAATTCTATTTCTTCTTTTTCTCAAAAACATGAGCCCTTTTTTTCTAGCTTTCGTTTCATTTAGTGAATGCAAAAGAATTGAGAAAGGCAAGATATATTTTTGCTCTCATTAATTAAGTGTATTTATGTGTATAATTAAGAAGTGATATATATAAGAATTATCTACGTTAATTATCTATAGATATTATTTGCAAGGTTAATATTATTTTTATTAATATAAAAGATAAGGATGACGATAGATCAATCTACAATCTTAAATAATTACTGATATTATTACAAGATAAAGATGTATTGCTTCATTTGATATGAAATTTTGGAATTGACTTAGAGATAAGGATAAGGATGAGGATGGATGATCTGATGATAAGTGCTGTAGAAGAAGTCTTTACACGCCTCCATAAGATAGAGGAGCCGTCGAAAACCCTAATCTTGGATCGAAGAAAGAGCAAGCATTGTTTGGATAAGGCTTTAGTTAAGGCATCAACAAGTTGATCTTTTGAATGTACATAAGACACTTGAAGTCAACCAACAACAACTTGTTTTAGGACAAAATGATAATCTAGTGCAAGGTGTTTCATGCAAGAGTGAAAAATAAGATTTGAATAGAGATAAGTTGCACCAACATTATCACATAGAATTGAGGTTTGTTTGGTTTATGGAACTTGCAACTCAAATAGGAGATTACGAATCCAAATAAGTTCAGCGTTGTGTTTGCAATGGCTTTATATTCTGTGTTAATTGAGAAGCGTGCTATGTAGGTAGAGGTGGAAGTTCTATGATCAACATTTCCTGCACAATCAACATCTATGCATATAGTTGTAAAGAAGAGTCTTGTTTGACAAACAACCCATGATAAATTGTTTGCTTTCAAATATTGTAAAACTCGTCTAAAAGAACTCAAGTTTTGAACAGTAGGTAAATGCATAAATTATGATAATTTATTGATTGAATATGCTATACCACAATATTCCTATAATCTATGGCATTTGTTGATGAGAAGCTATCATGAAGACTAAGGGAGACTGATAGAGAAAATAGGGTGGAGACTGTTTTTGCACTTATAATTCTAGTTTTCTCTACAAGAACTCTTATGTGTTTATGTTAAGAAAAAAAATATCTTTTTTGTAGAAATGACTTCAGCATCCAAAAAATATTGTTATTGTTTAGGATCTTTGAGAGATAATTTGTAAGCTAATTTTGCAATAAACTTTACAACAAAAGTGTCATTGTTTCCTATGATCAACAAGTTATCCACATAAATAAGGAAATATATAAGAATTTGTTATATCCCTTCACCAACTCTATCACCAAATCTAACTTTGATGAGGAATAAGTCTTGAAGGATAGTTGAATAACTTCATACTCCATGAGTTTGATAGCCATGCAACCTTTACTCGCCCAGAGTTTCAAAATAGGTAAAACTCCTATCAAGGCCTATATAAAGAGGTGGTATCAACATTTATAGGGTATGAGCTCTCAGAATTCTCTCGTTCTCTCTTTGTTTTTTATTCACAGTATTCCTTATTGACTTAAACATCGGAGTGTCCCCCCAAAGTTAAACTTTGAGCCTCTCTCACCTTTGCTGTTTTGCAGGTTTCCTTCTCAAAATCTCCATTGTTGCATCAACAGAATTCTTTTATCAAAATATGAAAATAATGATGCATCAGAATTTGAATTGGTCAAACCATTTGCTAGCAAAAAGGAACTTAACTCCTTGTACCAAGTTCGAAATGCCTGTTTAATACCATAAAGTGCCTTTTTCAATTTACAAACATAGTTAGGCCTGTTTGAATCTATAAATCCATAAGGTTGGATCATGTAAACATCTTTAGATAAAGAACCATGAACAAAAGCATTATTAACATCTAATTGTCAAATTTGCCAATTTTTTGATAAAGCTAGGAATAAAACAACTCGAATGGTAGTTGGTTTAATCATAAGGCTAAAGGTTTTTGTGTAATCCATACCAGGACGTTGATAAAACAACTTAGGTACTAATCTGACTTTGTAGTATCTATGGTACCATCTGGTTTTCTTTTTATCCAAAAAGCCCATCTGTAGCCAATTAGATTTTGAGTCGGACTTGGTGGAACTAGATCTTAGGTTCTATTACGGATGACAACATTAAACTCGTCTGACATCATTAATTGCCAATTGAAATCTCTGATGGGTTATTAGACATAAGTAGGTTTAATTGGGTTGATTATAGGGTGCTTAGCTGTAGTAAGGATTTTTTTCTTTAGCTTGAAATATTGTTTTAGGATCGAGTTATCATTTTTTGTGTTCTTGCAAGTTCAGTGATGCGTTCAATGGAATTAGATGGTATATTAGAATGAGAAGTTGGTTGGAAAAAATCTACTTGATGTAAAATCTAAATTTGGATGGACACCTTACTGTGGAGCAGAATTAGAATTACTTTATGAAAAGTTTAACGAGGACAAGACTTGTAAAAATTGTGGAAAAGATGCCTATAACTCAAGATTAGTTTGAAAAGATGTAATGAAAGTATTGTGCATTAGAGGTATAGTATAAAATAATTAACGTAAAGTATAGGGTCAATAGAAATTTCATTCGGTAGAATGTAAAAGGGATGAGGCTGTAATTTTTGCAACAAATGGAAATTCAGATTCAATAAATTGAATATACTTTGAAACAAACACCTTACTAGTTACCATATCATAACATTTAAAGCATTTTTGAGAAAGAGAGTATCCAAGAAATTTGCATGGTTTAGAGTTGGGTTATAGCTTGTTAGAATTGTATGGCTTTAACCAAGGGTAACAAAGGCAACCAAATACTTTAAGTTTTGAATAATTTGATTTTTGAACAAATAATGTTTCAAATAAGGCTTTCATATCAAGTAAAGAAATAGGCATCCGATTTATCAGATATGTTGCCGCTTGAAAAAAATAGCTGTAAAAAGATGTAAAAAGTGAATGTAATAGGGTGAAGCTAGTTTCAACAATGTGATGGTGACGTCGCTTGGTAGAACTATTATGTTGCAAAGTATAAGGTGGAGTTTGAAAATGAGTGATACCATGCGTGGCAAAAAGTTGATCTAATTTGTTGTATTTTCCATCACAATCATTGTAAATAGAATGATAGGTAAGTTAAAATATTTCTCAACAATTGCTTAAATTTTGAAAATATAAAGACCACATTAAATTTCTTTTTGAAGGGATGAAACCAAACATATGTGGTAAAATGATCAACAAAAATAATATAGTGTTACAAGCCATCACTAGAGAAAAAATGTGAAGGACCCTAAAGATCTAAATATAATAATTCCAAAGGCATAGTTCTTTTTTAAAGTAGAATAGGAAAAAAAAAAAACTTGTAGCTGTTATTAAAATAACAAGAATCACAACAAAATTTTAAACTAGACGATGAAAGTGCAAAGTGTTATTTTGAATCATAAACTGAAGAATTTTGAGAGAAGGATTTCTAAGTCATTGATGCCAAGTTGAAGCATCAAACTTAATGCTTGTAAAAGCAGTCTACGTTTGCTTTGAGACTTATCCATCCCCAAACAATTCATAGGTATCATCTTTATTCAGCTGCTAAAAGAGCTACCTCATGTTAGATCTTTTATTAAGAAATGTGTGATGGAAATAATTCAATAGAAACATCGTTATTTTTATAGAATTTAGCAACTAAGATTATTTTTTTCATTTGAAGGAACACATAATATATAAGATAATTTAATGGAATTGAGATTTGTTTTTATAGAAGTAGAACCAATGTGTGTGATAGCCAATCCTACCCCATCGCCTATAAAAATCTCATCAGGACCATCATATTTAGTGTATAAGGAAAGATCATTGAGTTCTGAGGTGACAGAGTGTGAGACTCCGAAATCCATTATCCAAATTTTCTCAAAAGTATGATATGTATTCACATGATTTACAACAACAATAGATGAGATGGTATAGTTTGCTAGTCAAGTGCAGTTGAAATTTTTTTCCTTAAAGCATTATGTAGAATTGTGGCCTAGCTTGTAACAAATTTGACAAGCAGGCCAAGCACCTTGACTTGGTGAAGCTGTGAATGAACTGCTAGATCGTCGATTGGTTGGTTGAGCTTGTTACCAGCGCTACCAAACTAAAATCTACTTTGGAGATTATGAGAGCTTTTAGGATTGCTTGACCTCTTCGTAAAGTTGGCTGTAGCGAGGATAATAACATTTTTAACGGCTTTTTATTTAAGATGGAGCTCATATGCTGTAAGTTTATCATTAAGTTCCTCAAATATAATGGAACTTTCATGAACTCTAATTAATACACAAATCTCTTAGATTCATTGCCTTCTAAAGAATGAGATCATCTTCTTATATAGCTAAACCAGCAAGAACAAGTTCATCAGCTATATTTTTCATAAGTTGTAAGTATTCACAAACTGACTTGGCTTCATGTTTTGTACGCATTAATTTGTTTTTAAAATCCATCACTCTGAAACGAGTTACATTGCCAAAGGGATGAATAAGTTTTGCCACACCTCTTGAGAAGTATTTGATGAAGCTAAAAAAGGTAGCACCGATTCTGATGTGGAAACAAAAATTGCATGAAAAATAAACTTATCCTAACGAAGCTAACCAAAATAATCTGGATAAAAAATTTCCTATCTATCTGTTGGAATTGTTTTCAGTGGAGATTGGTTTGACCCTTCTACATTACCTATTAAATCAAGGCTAGTCAACAGCGTATCGATCTGAGCATGCCAAGAGGGAAAATTAGAAAAAATAAGTTTCAGTAGGAGTTAGGCAACTGCATTAATGGAGATGACAGAATCTATGGAGGAGTTTCCTGTTAATATCATAATTTGGTGAATACTAGAAGATGTTTCAGTAGTCATTGAAGGCAAGAAAAGAAATGAAAGAGTAAGATCTAGACTCGTTAGAACTATAAAGGCTCTGGTACCATAAAAAAACTTGAGAAAGTTAAGCTATATTTGTCCTCATTAAACAAGTGTGTCTATGGGTACGATTGGAACATGAAAAATATAAAAATTATCTATAGATATTATTTACAAAGTTAAAATTATTTATATCTAATAGAAAAGATCATGATAGATTAATCTATAATCTTAAATAATTACTGATATTATCTATAAAATAAAGATATACTACTTCTATCTAATATGAAAGCTCGGGATTAACTTGTAGATATGGATAAGGGTAATAATGGATGATCTGATTATAAAGGTGGAGTAGCAAAAAAATCTTTACACAATGAGACTGAAAAGTCAATTTGAACACGAAATTAGTTGCAAGTACGTAGAGAAGATGGCATTGTAGAAAAAGATTTGCTAATGCAAGCAAAGAAATAAATGACGGGAAATTTGGACATTTGTCGGTGGAAAGCTATACAAATCTTTCATCATTCATATTATTTAAGTCTTTAATCAAGTATCCTTGTCTAATATTTTTATTTATTTTATAATTTAAAATTAATTTTATTCAAAGGGCTATGGTTATTCATCTTTAAAAATATACTTACATATAGTTAAAATTTAATCCTATTTTGTAAAAATAAACGTGTGTTATCAATCATGCCTTCAATTTCTTCGTATCTGTTCTCATGAAAACGACGCAAAACTCCCCTTCCCCCCCACGTGATCTTATCCGATGCTTGAAAATTTTTAATCAAATCCCAACGAAGATTTGCAATCAACAGCTGCCATTACCTAAACTATATATACATATATATACTTGATTTTATACTCAACTTTGATCACATAATAAGGGTAGCTAGCTGTAGTTAGCTAGTTTTGAGCTTTGTAGGGAAGTGAAATGGAGAAAAGAAATGTGAGTGTATTTATGGTTGTCATGTAGTCAAAATGCTTTACGAAAGGGAAAAACGTAAAAAAAAAATATGAGACTATCTACATTGTTGGATGTAGGAAGTAGGAAGGGAATAGCATGAAGCAAGAAATGCTGACCACTTAAACTGCCATGAATATATATATATATATATATATATATATATTTTATTATCTTATGGTTATTAGGGAAGAGAGATTGGAACACTCACATCTTTGAATTTGGAAATATATATCCATATATCTATTATTTGAATTAAATGCAAACGGGCAAATAGCAATGAATTTTAGATTGCTAGATATGGAATTATGGATACATGACAAATCCATTCGATCACGTAAAATCTGACGTAACTTGTTGTGTTATAATAAATAGCCGGCCAATTTACTAAGCTTTCTACCTCCATTTACTATATGTAATTTTAATTTGTAATTGTTACTTCGGGGTATTAATTATTTTAGAAGGTTAAATTGATAAAAACTGTTCAATTATTATGTATAAGTTTTAACACGTGTCCTCTTATTTATATAAATTAAATCAATAATTTATTAATTTACACGTGAATTCGGATAATAAAATATAAATTAATGAACGATTAGAATAACATCACATAGTTCGATAAATCTCGTAAGATAAAAAAATATTAAAAATTATCAAAATTATTAAGTTAAATTGAACTATCAATATCCAAAAACTTAAATTGATAAAAAAATACTAATTATTATATTTAAAATTTGAACGGTAATAGGTTTACTATTTTATAATGTTACAAATGACGTTGAAATCACAGCATAAATTCATTGTCTATGTGCATGTAAAGGCATATCACGTGATAAGTTGAATGTTCTTCTTAAGTTTTTACTTTTTTTTTTTTAATGAAATTGAGAGCAAGGAAAGGAGGGCACGTCGCCAATGATGCACTATTATTATTATTATTATTATTATTATTATTATTATTATTATTATTATTATTCCACAAGAAAACGTGTAAGTTACACTGAATTATGTTCATACTCGATCTTTGAATGGACCATGGCCACATTTCTCGCCTCTTTTCTTCCTATATAAATTAACGCTATATATGCACTGCTACCCACGTGGACGGTTAGACTTTAGATTTACATTTTCCAAGAAAACAATGACATTAAATTCATGTTAAAATCAACCATGACTTAATGGAACTATCTCATTTCGAACTTAAGATATAAGTTACTTTATTTATATAATCAAAATTATATATAAATTTAAAATTTAAACTTTTATTTGCAATTTTTTATTTTATTTTTATATTATAACCTACTTTACTAAAAAGAAAAATTCCATATCTATTTCCATTTTCATTGCTCATCATGAAGATTTACGACTGATTTATAACAACTTCTTTCTTTTATTTCTTTTGATATGGTGCAAGTACTTCTTTACCATGAAGAACATCAAAATAAATCTTATTTCTATTGCATTATCCTTGATTCAAAAGCATAAGAACTTTTATTGAAACAAAAATTTTATTTAAAGACAATAACAATTAGGATTGTAGCAGTTATGTTTGAAAATTCCTTTGACAAAGAGTTATATGCATTATCTTGCATATGTGTTCTTGAATGAATATAATTTTTGTTATATTTTAGCCCTCCCTTTTGTTTTATTTCTTGAGATCATGAGGACAATAGTTGGCTTATGTCATTTGTTTTGTTCCTTAAGTTAATGGATAGTTTATTTCAACTCACATGAGTGTGCATGGTTGTCTACATACATAACACAAACTTTTAAATGTACAATTAAAAAAAAAGTTAATATTCAAAAATTTCATAGGATTAAGGAATTTAAAGCCATGTACTTAAAATTAGAATAGGGAATTAATTAAAATATAGAACTAATTTTTCAAAAAATAAAAAATTGAATTAATATTACTGTAGGTTAATTATTGCTAAATTCAAACAATTCATTTGTTAATATAGTTTTTACCCTAGAAAAAGTTATAATTATATTTGGAGAACTATCCAAAAAAAAAAAATTATGCATAAGGTCTACCTATATGAACCTTGCGAAAAACTCCTTATGACACTATATATATATAGATATAACCTTCATAAGGTATATTTTGAAATTATAACTTGAAAGGTTCAATTATAACACTTAAAATTGGTAAAATGTATGGGATATATGAGATTTATGTATATCAAAAAGAAAAAAAAAAATCTCATATAGAGTAAAAGAAGAACTGTTACACAGATAAATGCCACATATATATAATACTTCTAATTCGTGATTAACTGATCTGTTATCAATGGTTAAACTACTAAAACAACCCCTGAATTTTATAACTTAAAGTAAGTTTCTATACGTTTATTATATTCAAATGGGCTTTTATCATTTGATTTGTATTTAAATAAACTTTTATAAAAGAAATATTGATATAAGTTAAATGATTTGTTCAGTTACAATGTAAAGGTGTCCACGAGCCCGAATCACTATCCATCTGATTAAAAATTATTTTTATATTAATATTTAATAATTATATTAAAATAAAAATATATTATTTTAATATAAAACTACTACTTCAAGTCAACTCAAAATAAAAAATCCCAAACTCGGGTCCAAGCCTGATCGGGTTGCCCAACCCATAAACAGGTTTAGTACAAAGCAAAAGTTAACGATTTGTTCAAGTAAAAATGAAATGTTAAAAACTTATTTAAGTGCAAATTAAAATTTACGAGCTTATATTTCAAAATTTCATGCGTCCCCTTTCTTTTTAACAAAAAAAATATGAATGTACGGGTGTAGAATTGCTTCAAATATTTGTAAAGATATTTTTGTTGCAAGATATCTATAAGATTTAAAACTTATAGAATTGGTATCAAGTTTTTTTCCAATGAATTTGTTGAGAAAGTTTTAACTAGAGAGTATAACTAAGGAAAGTTAATTATTTACTTTTATACACTACATAATTTAAAACAAACTTATAGAAAGTCGGGTACTATTACATACTAATTGAAAAAAAGGTAATAAGCAAATCAATTGAAAATCTATTAAACATAAATATCTATATCTATAAAATATATATAATATATATAAGTGTGAATATTAAGGATCTTTTAAACTTACTAAATATTCATTATTGTTCATTATATTATTAATTTTGCTATTTTTTTTATTTTTAATGAGATTTATCATATTTATAAATAAGAATTCTAATTCCATTAAAATACTTTGAGAGAATAAATTTATTTGATAATAAGATTTATTACATTTATAAGTAAAAATCCTAATTTTATACAAAGATTTTAGTTAACTAATTTTTTTATATAGTAAATAAAAATAGTTATAATTTACATTAAATTACTTAATTTTTAAAGTTATAAGTTTTCATTAATCTGAAAAAAGTAAAAAGAAAAAGTTATATTAATCTAATTTTAATTGTTAATGCAAATTTTAATTATTTATATAATATATAACTTATATTCCATATATATTTATAAATAAATAAGTTTTTGTATAATATAAATATTTTATATTTTATTATACTATAAATATTAATAAGATTTTTTTATTCTCATTGGTGATTTTGAATTATGAATATTAATAAAATTTGTCACTAAAAATTTTAATATCATGATAAATTTTTAGGAAAAAAACAATTACTAGATTGTATTTGCCAGTAAAAATTCAATCTTTATTACTGCAAACATCTTACAAATTGTCCAAATTCAAAAAGCAAAAGGGGCATAATGCTTTTAACAATTATTAAAATATTTTAGATTATTGCTTTCAACAATTAATTATTAGTAACTACATCTCACATCATGGCAAATATTGGCTCCATCTTTTCAATATATATATATATATATATATATATATATATATATTATTCTTTTATTTTTAAAAATATTACTGCAAAACAATTATTTAATTTTTGTGTATGTTTCTTATTTTTACATAGCTTTGTTTATAAAAAGGGGGAAATTTATGTATACACAATAGCTACATAAATTACATATGCCAGATAACATAAGGACTAAATTGAAAAGAGAAATTAAAAAATAATTTATTTGTGTATAATCGTATATTTAGCAATCTATGAAAGAAAATTTGATTATAAAGTTTCTGATTTGCGTAGTTAAATAATACTAACTCGTTTTAAGAAATTACATAAAATTAATTAAACTTATTAAAGGTATTTAATTTTTTATTAAAAAAATACCACTAAAAAAATTTACTCACCTTTTTAAATCCTTTAAGTTAGTAACTACTCACCCAACATTTCAATTCAGAACTTTGGCATTATTCTGTTTTTCTTAAAAGCCAAATTGAAATTGAACTAAGAATACTATATATAATTTAATTAACCAAAATTGAATTCTATCGGCTTGGATTGATTTACTTGATTAATTTTTTAAAATGTAAAAAAAAGAAATTAAGGTTTTTTTTTTTAAGTTTTCAAAAATTTATAAATAAATTATTTAATTTTATATCATAAAAAAATTAATAAAATTTAGTTTGAATAATTATGATTTTTAATTTATTAATTGAAAAGTGAATCAAATATATTTAATTATTGCTCAAATCAAAATCAAACTGAATAGAATTCAATAAAAAAAACCTAACCAAAACTGAATTTAATATTAGAATTCAAATATTTTTTTCAATTTTTTCAGCTTATTATTATTCCTTTTACAATACAAAAGTTAAAAAAAAAAAAAACATTTTTTCCCTACAAAATAGAGTGCAATGAACTTTAGCGATCACTAATGATGTTCCAAAATTAACATCCAAACATCAAGTTACTTAGTTATTTGGCCATTTGCTTGCATAGCTCACTATATTATTTTAAATAAAAAAAATTATTCTGACAAAGTAGAGAAATATAAATGTGTAAAGAAATGATCAACTTATACTAATGTAAAAATAATTTATTTTGCATAATTTAATAACTTTTTATATTATTTACATTTATTTAATCTAACTATCTTATTTCATATCCCATTTACATAGATAATATATGTCGCATTTCATATTCTCTCTCATATATATATATATAGACATTATACAAGCACATGGACATACATAGTAGAATAGGCACACACCCATTATACAAGTGAAGGGAAAATAAAAGAGAAAAAATTATTTTATTGTTATTAGTTGAGGAGAACTCGGTTACTTTTAAAATATTTATTTTAAAATTTTGAAATAAAAAAAATATAAACATTTCATAAATATAGTTTTAATTTACAATTAAATTTTGGTAAACTTTTAAATCCAATTTGATTGGAATCCTGAAATTATATAATTATATAAATATAATACATATACAGGCACAACTAGCTGGGATTGTTTTGACTTACGAATAAAACTTCAATCACTGTCTAGGTGTGGGGCAATGAAGAAATGGCACATGGTTGAATACAGGATGTAGCATATGATACATTCAGTTTACGTTACATTTGATTTATTAGAATAGAATAAAGATGTAACAGAATAGATATTTTGCTGGAATAGAATAGAGTAGAAATGAAATGAAATAACTGTATGTAATAGTTTGATTTAGTATAATAGAATAATATGGGATTCGAATCTTCTCTCCTAAAGCTATTTTTTATTCCGTTTAAAGTCAGAATAACCATTTAATGGGGAAGTTCGGAATGATTATTCAATAATTTTACAGAATAATATCGTAATAGGTTATTCTGCAAAATAACCATTCTATCAATTAAATAATCGTATTATCATAACATACATAAAAATAAGTAAAATAAAATTCTTATTATAATGAACCAAACACAGCCTTAGTAATTAAAGCAATTAGAGTATACTTAATAAAAAAAAAAAGTCACCCCATAACATCACAATTGGTCACTCGTGGCACTAGAATAGAAACAAGACCCCAAATGCACTTCCCAGTTCCAACCCCCAAGCTCTTTCTAGTTCATTTCTTGGTCCTGACGGCAACCGCCCACGTTTTCGCACCATCAACGCCATACATATACAGTACCTTGCACATCTTACAAACTTACTCCCACATGCCCTTCCCACTAAACTAGATCTCTCTCGCTCTCCCAAAATTCCTTCCCTTTCCCACTACAATATTATCACAAAGCAATTCATCTTAATTTCGTGTCTCTGCTAGCTTTGGGTGGTGTTATTAGCTGCAGAAAAATGTTCGCAATTAGTGATCAGATGTTGCAATGTGCTACTGCTGCTCCTACGCCAATGTTGCCCATTGAGAGAAAGTGGAAATCCAACGTCGAACTTGCTCCGAATTGTCCACGTTGTGCCTCTGCTAACACGAAATTCTGTTACTATAACAACTATAGCTTGTCCCAGCCTAGGTACTTCTGCAAAGGTTGCAGAAGGTATTGGACTAAAGGTGGTTCCCTTAGGAATGTACCTGTCGGCGGTGGCTGTCGCAAGAGTCGAAGAAGCAAGTCTAGCAGGGTCGAGAAAAGTGGTGGTGGTCACCTTTCCCTTAATTATGGTAAGAATTTAAGTAGTTTTGGGAGTCGCCAGGAACAGACGATTGGGGTCAGTAGTTCTTCCGATGGGGACTCAGAGAATCAACCAGGCCTCGCTACTAGTGGAGCAGATATTGATCTAGCTGTTATTTTTGCTCAATTCTTGAATCAGAGTAAAAGTTTAGATCAGCCAGCTGAGATTTTTACTCAAGAATCGCCTAGTGAAGGGATTGATGTATGGAGTTTTTTAGAACAAGAAACAAACAGCCAGAATGGTTCATCTATGGAGTGCCTGGAGCCACCAGTAGTTCATGCAATTCCAGAATCTTACATACTTCAAGAAATGCCTCAAGTTAAAGAACTGCAGGTAAAAGAGAATAATAGTGGTCAGGAATTGCTCGAAACTGATCAGATGAATGCTTACGGGTTGCTGGAAACTGTTCAGATGGATGCTTTCTGGTCTAATGACGCAGCAGCAACCACCCCAAACTTTGAATGGCAACCAATGGTGCAACTGCAACAGCTTGAGTCCTTTCCGATAGATAATCAGCTAAAGGTTCCAGCAAATTTAATGGACGAAAATTGGAGTTCCTTTGATCTTGCTGGGTTTGAACTTTTTTCAAAACCTTGAATTTAAAGACACATTTCAATTATATATATATATATACTAAAATATTAAATAGCCCTTAAACTATCTCACTTTTCTTATGTAAGGCTTATTTTTATTATATTTAAATAAATTTTTTATCTTTTGATTTATATTTATTTCAAATAAAATATTAATTTAAGAACTTATTTATATATAAAATAAAGATTGAAGATTTATTTAGATATAAATTAAAAATACAAACTTAATTAGATATAAATTAAAAGTCAAAATTTGTTTAAATATAATAAAAGCGTAGAAATTTAAATAAAATGATAAACTTCAGAGCTTTCTTCTTATTTTAGTTTTTTTTTTTTTTTCCTTCTTTGACCTACTTATTATAAGGTAGCTTTATGGTTACATTCCCATATGAGCTGGTTCAGGTTATGGACATTACATTATATTAAGAAAAATGAGTAATTTGCTGCTGGAAAAGTGTAAACTGAGTTATTTGTACGACTCATTTGGTTCAAAGTTTTGTGATATAATTCACACTTTAGAGCTATTTATATTCTCTCCTCTCTCCTCTTTCATCTGTTTTCTTTTTCCGTCTTTCTCCCATACTTATAGTATCCATGTAGAACTTAATTGCTGGTTCATTCACGATGTTCATTAGTTTAGCAATTTTCATTTTGCCTTGGATAGCATGAATGTACATCTCGATGAATTATTCCAATAGCCCAAACTTTTCAATATCAAATAAATTTAATTTATCTATCCTTATAATTTACAAAAAAATATATATATATAAGAAACGATTGCTCTATGATATTGTATATATCTTTTTAATTTAAATCATGTCATATAATCAAATCTTTAAAAACTCATATTTGAAGAATGAAAGTGGTGGCTTTGCCTTTTCTTCTAGTTACTATTATGTTAGCATGTGCATATACTATAGTTGTTTATCACCAAAGTTTTGCTTAATTCTAAAAACTAAAAAAAAAAATGGAAACCAACTCTTTGAAATCGTTGAATCAAATGCTCGGACTCATTTACTCACCAACTTTTAGCTCCAATTAAACTTTCATTTTCTTTACCAATTTGTCATTTTTTTGCTGCAATATTATGGATAATTGAAAAACGTCTAATATGTCAGCATCATGTACAGGAGGTTTAAAGAGAAACGTAAATGAACATGTGGATGGGGACCTAGTTAGAATTAATATCCAAAAACTGGGGACCATCTGATCTATACTAATGATAATATCCCCAACAATAGATGAGGGGATGTAAGGAATAAAAAGTGGTCTCCCCATCGTAAAGTCGATCATAATTAATATTATCATAATTAATTATAATAAATATTAATATTAAAAAAATTAAAATTATAAAGTAATAAATATAATATTATATTATGATTATTATTTAAATGATTAATGAAGATTAATATGTAAACCTATGTAGAATAGAAGAATAACACCTAAAAATAACGTACGAGATTAATATAGGTGCCAGAACGATCACAGGAAAACAGGCCGGGGAGGATTAATGTTTGTCAAGTGTTGTGGTTGGGAGGTGAGTCCATCTCAATCAAGATCGGGAATATCTTTAGAAGTAGGAACCAATCTACCTCTTTGACATTGAACCATCACATGATGTTTGTCGAATCCATCTTAAAGGGAAAATGATAAATGATGCTATTCAGATGGATCTAGAAGTTCCAATTACTAAATTTCATTTTTTTTATTCGTTTATATTATCTCTTTTAATTTATTAATAAATATTAATTTAAATATCGATAATACATGTTAAAATATTAATTTTGATACTTTTTATCATTTTTATTTCGCAAGTTTAATTATAAAAACTCGAGATAAATTCAAATATCAATTATTTTGATATTTGATTGTCACTACAAAGGCTTAACATAATTTTTTGTTTGTTAAAAGCAAAACAATAGTAGTAAATTGTTTTATTTTGCCAACTAAATTGAACCTTTATTTAAATTATGAATTTTTTTTATTTATATGAGCTCATCCAAAACAGTATATTGAGCATTCGTTGGCAGCAAGTATAACCTTGATCATCGCCGTCCTCTCAGGAGCTTGTTAATTTGACCAACTGCGAATGATATAAAGCCACTTAAAATTAATGATACATAATGTCAGTGTACGTAATATATGTTGTATGATAAGATGCATTGAACGAATTTAACCTTTCAAATGAAGTTATATATATATATATATATATATATATATATGTTCTTACAAGTCTAAATCCTTTAGTACTCAGCTCACTTCGATTTCGATTTCTTTATCTGATCAAATTACAACTGTCCAAGGTTCACGATACGACTCTTAACAGCATAAATATCAGACTCATTTCGGTTGAAGTTAGGTCATATTATTTATTTAGTTCAATAGATTCAATTTATTTGAGTGGAGTCTTTGATAATTTTTTTATTAATTTAAATTAATATTTAATAATTAAAAATATTTTTATATTTTATATTTTTTAATTTAATAATTAAAAAATATATAAAATATTTTTTATTTTTTATTTTTTATTATTTATAATTAGTAAATATAAATAGATAAATGGATAGAGCTGAATCAAAAATAAACTTAAATAAAAATTTTAAAAATTTTTTTTAGAAAAAATGCACCATTTTGTTGCTAGAGGCAATATTAATCAAATGACAATAAGCTGGTAACTGAACATCGAAAGAGGTCTAATATTGGACCAAGACTTAACAGTGAAAGGTGTGGACCACTGGGGAACAATCCCACATGACGGACCCATCGTCAAAAAATGTAAGAAAAGTTAAGTTCCTTTTATTTTCTTTTAAAATATTTAATTTTTATATATTTTAATTTAAAATAAATAGATGAAAATAAAAGTCATTCAAATAAAAAATATATATTTATTTTATTTTTAATTTATTTTTAATTTTTAATTTTTATTATTATCTATTCAAATATAATATAAGGTGACGGTGGTTTTGTCTCCTCAACGTAAATTGCATCACCAATAAAAAAACCCAACTTGCCAAGAAATCTGTACAGAAATCAGCTTCTCTAAACATATGTTTAATCTTTGCAATCCTAATCCCTATGAATGAATTGCTGACGGTGGTGAATAACATATAGTGCAAAGGATCGATCTTTGTCATGGAAAGGGTTTCTAACATTCTTCGTAGCCAAAAGAGAGTCTGATTCTATTCTTAGCAATCGTTGAAATGCTTCATTGGAATGCAAAATTTCAACTCATCAAAAAATGCTTCATTAGCAATCTCCACTTTAATATTCGAGCCATGTCCAACTCTTACTTGGAAAAAACCCAAGGACCCAATATCCGTCATAGTCTCGAGCAAAGCCTCCGATTGCAAATTCCGGCCCCTAATTAGATACTGTTGCACCACCTGTATTCACCTTAATGTATTCGTCAAGAACACACTAACAGGGCCGGAGGTGAAATGGAAGTCGTGTTTTACAGGCAGCTTCGACAAAGCTTCCAGATTTTGGAATATTTAGGGTGGGGAGAGGGGACATGTTCCCAGTTCAACCCCGTATTGCCGTACATAGCTGATCCATTCCCGACACTACCACAATTTGAAGAGTAACGATATAGTACGAGGATTATAGAGACAGAATGATATGTTCGGCTAGAAGCTACAATTGGACAGTGTTCGAGCCACTTGGGTCTAAATTCTATTTTAGATTTAATTTTTTTTATTCGAGTTTATTTAGAGTTTGAGTATTTTTTTATTTTTGTTTGATTTCAATTCAAGTATTTTTACAGTATTTTTTTATTTTATATTAGACGCAATTATTTTACATATTTAAATGTTTATATCTAAAATAAATTATTATTTTATTATTATTTAAGTAAACTTTTATTGAAATATGATTTTTAATTGTATTTATATATTTAAATCAATATTTGTTAACATCAAAGGATATAAAATTGACTTGTTATAAAAATAAATCAATTTATATAAAAATATGATATATTATAAATTAATCAAATTGATACTTAAAATAATTAATTTGATAACTCGAATTTCAACATATAAATATTTTATAATTTGTAATAAATATACATATAAATATAATTGTATATACAAATAATTAAATCAAAATGGACAAATGATTATATTTAAAATAAATAAATAAGAATATAAAACAAAGATTTAAAAGCTAGCAAGACAACACAAAAAAAATACCATTAATTAATTATTGTTCAATTATTTATCATAATGATCAAATATTAACTTAAAGCTAAATTTCAAAATATCATGATTAAGTAGTAATAACTAACGAAGATAAGATAATCAATAATGTATAGACATGATAATTTTAGATACGATACAATTAAATGATATGAAAAACACAAGATAAACAACATAATATCACGATCTTATTAATTAATTAGATTACGATTAAAGAAAATAATTGTCGCAACCTAATTTTGTTCGAATCAAACCCCATATCAAATCTCAAGTCATAATATTAAGCATGGTTTTAAATTGCTAATTTTTTAATTTAAGTTTGCTAATCCAAATTGTTTGGGAAAATAAGATTTAAATTATACTTAATTCAATTATCTAAATCAAGTTTAACTTTAAAAGAATCCTTTCTCTTAAATTATATTGGACTGCACTTTTTAATTACATTAGATGTCCAGTGGACTTATTTGAGCTAGTTCATTTATTCTCGACTTATTTGATTAGTTTTTGGATTATTGAACTTCGAGACCTAAAGTAAACTTCAACTAAGCTTTACCCATTTGATCCCAGCCACAATACCCCACCACTGGAATTCGGTGAAATCCTGTACTTTTTTTGTTTTTTTGTTTTATTATTATTATTTAAATTTTGTTATAAGCCTTAACCAGATAAACTTTCAGAGTTGGACGAGTTATTCGCTCTCAGACAAAAAAGCAATCTTAACTTTACTAACTGATATATTAAAATACTATCATATGCAGGCAGTCCTCTAGGTTAGGGTTAGCCATACATACCTTATCTGCTTAACTACACTCAAGAAATAACGAAAGTACGCACATTTCTGTTCATATTTTCTTCGTTCAATCCGTTAATTATTGTTAATACATGATTCCTTAAGAATTTCAACAGGTTAAAAATAAAATCAAATTAAAAATCAAATCACAACTCCCAAGCAAACAGATTTCCTTTCTCTTTTCAAAGCGGAAGCCATGTTTGATAAATTCAAACTGCTTCAGAAATCTCAAGTCTAAATCTTTGATGATCCTCGAATTTAACGTATTCCAGCTCATCCCAGAAACATGATGCCAACAAGCAAGCGAATCATGCGACTGACATATGAACCAGAAGGAATCAACTTAACTAAAAGGGGATAAATGGCTTTTTGGGTCGAGTTTTATCAAAGAGTATGCTAGGGCCCCATCAATCATTCAACAAACATTACAAGACACCTAGGATGTACTCTAATAAAGAAGACATAAGCAGTCTGAAACACATCGACTCTAATAAACAAGACATCATCGGTCTTAAGTACATCCACTATGACAGACTAACAATGGCGGTATATATGCAAGTTCCCACTACGTACCAGGAAAATATGCAACTTTACTTAAGAACAACACCAACCAAATTAGCCGTTCAACATTTGTGGCATTTCTATTGCAAATGCTAAGCAGTAGCTGCAAGAAGATATAATCACTGAGCCTGAGCTACCATGTATGAACATGCTAACATTCTTGTATGCGTTTACATCTTCATTTTGCGGTATTTGCATGCTGGGGAACTTGTTAACAATTAAGTTATAACACTGGCAAAGTTCGGGGGCCATGGTAGGATGAAAAAGGATTTGAAGACAAGATTTAAGACTCGTCTGTATCAGAGCAGAGCACCATATGCACAGGATATAGACTTATTGTCAAGACTATCCTATGCACCAGTCAGTTTTTGCACCAAAAGATAAAAGACTACAAATATACTAAGTTATCTATTATGTCCAAGAGCTTTTTTTTTTTTTTGCAAACAAAATTATTAAAAGTTTCAGGCTATGGTTAACGTTATACATTCTTGAACCGCCTCTTTCAATGTCTATCAGAGTCATTAAGTATGCATGCAATAAGCCAAGTATCAGTAAAAATGATTAGTGCATGCCAACAATAATAAGTCTGACACATTAACGGGCACAATTTTCTAACAGCATTTTATCCATATGCAAAACAATTTATATATACAAAAATTACATGTTCAGCCTTCCCATATCCACCGTGCTTACAGGAATCCAAAGAAGAGGAACCAGTTCGTTTAAGGAACATTTTTAAGACAAGAAAATAAGTTACATTCCAATATTATGGATATGCAATAAAAGGATAATGCCACTTCTCTGAACAAATGTACACTCACAGATTATGTTCTTCAGATAACTGGAAAATTTGTTGCAGATTATTAACTTTTTTATGGGTGCCACTTTATGCTGCATCCAACACTATTAGCAAAAGGGAAATAATGACTTTAGTTGGTAATCCCTCGAGTCAAACTTTGAAGAGTAAAATAAAATATTAAAAAAAAAAAAAAGGAAGTTCTTGAGGAAGAATGCACCTTGGTTTCTGAATTGATGGTACTGGTTGGCCGCTAAGAACACTATCTATAGCAACGTTTAAGTCCCTAGAAATATGATTAAACAAACAGATGTTTTACTAATGCAACAGGAGGGGAAAGTCATATTATAATCATATTAAGCTTAAAATCACAAAAACCAACCTCCCAGTAACAGGAACATTATTACTTGGCCGGGAATCATCAAATTGGCCGTGATATACTAGCTCAAATGGCCTCCTACCATCCTGTTCCAAAGGGAGAGCTAAAAAGTTATCGCTGTTATTGTTTTGAAGACTCTTTAACATAATCCGAAGACTTAATCCCACGGTCTTCTAAGTGGACTACTTAGAACAGGAACATTATTACTTGGCCGGGAATCATCAAATTGGCCGTGATATACTAGCTCAAATGGCCTCCTACCATCCTGTTCCAAAGGGAGAGCTAACAAGTTATCACTGTTATTGTTTTGAAGACTCTTTAACATAATCCGAAGACTTAATCCCACGGTCTTCTAAGTGGACTACTTGTGATAAATCACAAATTTCTAACATTCAAATTCTTCATGGTATGGCAGACTGCCTACCTAGTCATTCTCAAACTGGCTCGAGACTGGCTGCCTACTTAGTTAATTAAAGAGCAAAACCAACAATTTGGTGATGTTTGGGAGGACATAGAATAAGTTAAACGGATTGTGATCACCTTTTTAAATAGCAAAAACTCTGGCGTACAAACTGCCCCAAAATCTCTTGCAACATCTTGAGACTGAAATTAAACATATTTAACTTAATAAGAAGATTTTAAGGAGAAAATCCATTATGTAGAAAACTAATGTCTTTCACATGCATGGGGTGTCAAAGACAGATAAGCTACACCCACAGAAGGGTGCCAGACTTCTAAGGCTCAAAAAGAAACAAAAAGATATGAAGATATTTATATTAAAAAATGAAAAAAAGAAGAGATGAAAGGCTAATCACAGGCGAAATGCCAGACAAATGCAGAAAGAGAAAAGGGATTCTAAAGTATTCTTTTGTAATCTACTTTCTGTCTTCTTTTCATAGTCGTATTCTTTCAGTCTTAAGGTTTTCATATCCCTGGTATGTCAGTTGACATATTTAAACTTTATTGTGAAAAGATGCCAACTTTTCTCAACCAATATTACATCTGAGTGAATTTTGTCTCAGTTAATAACTGTAATTTTTTTAGCTACATCCCATGGTTAAAACTATAGCAAATGTTACTACTGCCAGTAGATTAATAATATCTGCATGCTTTATCAAGGGCTGTATCTGTTAATCTCTGCAACAATTATTGTCTACTTCTGAAATTCGAAGTTACTTTTAAGTTTGTATATCTTAGAATCCTATGGTCTGATTTTGTGATCCAGTCCTAAACTGCAGAAAAATCCCAGGGAAGATCACAATTTTGACTACACCTGTCCCAATTTAGGCAGGACAGTTTGTGAATGCATGTCTAAACATGGCATGAAAAGTAATTAAAAGGAATAAAACAGTTAGTGATAATGAAATAACATGCGAATTCAACCATCTTAAAGCCATAACAATGCAAAACAAACTGCAAACTTCAAGAAAATGGAAGAAGTATAGTTAAAAGTACAAGGTAGAGGCAAATTCCTAATAATGTTTCCATTTATTTATACTATATTTAATTTTTTTTTTTACCAGAAAAAAAAAAAAAGGGATAACAAGGATAGCACTGGCATACCTCATCGTATAGATAAGGGAAAGGATAATTATACAGTTTAGCCTCTTCTGCCATGAATTGGGGTCCATCCTGCAAACAAAAGTTCAACTGGAGAAATCATACAACAGCTTCAAATCATCTATATTCTCAAATTAGGGGATCACCAGAACCTGAGGGTGAGTGGCTACAGAATTCGAAGATATTGCAACAACAGCAAGCCCTTTCTGCAATAGGATGCAATAAATTTTGTAATGTTAACAGGAAATAGAGCAAGCCGAAAATCCCAGAATGAGGAAGGGATTTAGCTACCTTCATATAGAAATTGGAAAGCTTTACAAGATCCTTCTTCAGGTGCTTAACAAATGGGCAGTGGTTGCATATAAACATAACCTGTAAAAGAACATGTTACTATAACTCTTATAATTAAATATACATCAATGAAGAAGAATAAACGCCATTAATCCTCAAGAATCGAAAAACACCGGTGCATGTGAACATAATTTTTTTAACTCTACATAATTCAATAAATGCCATTAATCTTGAGTCAGCTATATAGTCCCCGCGATAATCAGTTCCCTTTCAAAACCAGTGATGTCAAGATCTTAAACTTATATTAATAACTGCTTACATATTGTAATATGAACAAATAAGCAAATCTGAATCCCTTACTAGTTTCAACCATTATTTTGTATCTTTGCCTGCGGTTGTCAAAAACCTCGGCTCTAATTATGCACTTACTCAAATCTCATAACAAGAATACAAACCTCCTTCCAATAAAGTACGGCACATCAAATACTGAGGCATTACTCAATAAATAGAGTACAATGAGACCAAAAGTATATGTTCCAATCTGACAATGACACCATTTTCAATTATTTCAACTCATATCGCAGTTCAATGAGACTCCAATTTATGAATTAATCAAATCCATGTACCTTCTCCTACTGCCTTACTTAAAACTTCTTATGAAATTCAATAAAAATCAGACTGAATACAAATTATGCATTGTTAAAAGAAAAGAAGCAGGGATTTCACATCTGTTCTTAATCAAAACCTTGAAAAATGTTCGCATTCCCTCAACTGTGTCAAATAAATTTAACTCTGAATAACCCAAAACATAAAATGCCTTTCATTTACAAATTTCACGAAAGAAACCTACTGTAATTATATTTCATATAAGCCCAATCTATACCAAGTAATCCAGAAAGGAGATAATTAAAGAATAAAACACATAATCCTTTTACCCCAAAAAACTAATTATTCGAAGAAAAATAACAAAAGCACCCCACCCCCCCCAAAAAAAAAGAACCAAAACAAATAAATATTTGAAGAAAAGAAGTGGGTCATTACCAGCAAAGCAGGGTATGATTCAAAATCTTCCAAAGTCCAAGTCTTCCCAGTTAGAGGCTCTGGCAACTACCCACCAACGGCAATAATGAATACAGGCTGACAAGCAAAATGTTCTCTAGCATGTAAAAAGTTTTTATTTTTATTTTTTTTTTTCATAATGAAGAAACCTGGAAATTAAGAGCCCTGAAACCAAGAGAAACGCCCTGGGACTCGGTTCTTGCAGCTCGGATAACCAAAAGCTTCTTTCTTGCCGGTTCATTGTTCCTTATCCTCACTGGAAAAGAATCCAACTTCGAGGATGACAACGTTGTCACAAAAGATGAAGTCCTGACAGCCACTAACGTGCGCCGAATTGACAGTAAACATACGCCTGTCGTGGTGGCTAATGTTACTGCACCACCAGCAGCAACAGCCATTGTTTTCCCCTTTTAAAAAATCAGCTTTAAAACTGCCACCAAAAAATGGCTTAAAATACAGATAAAATTTTTTATTTGCTTCTGCTAAGTTGATGAAAAATATAGCTGCCATTTGGATACAAGACGAGGGTAATATTGTCTTTTAACCAATAAAGATTTGAGCTTGGATGACCTTCTGGCCCAGGTGAAGCCCATTGCATATAGGCTTGAAAAGCCTTGACAATCTTTCCGACCATCTTGGGGGCCTTTGTAAGAAATTATTATTATTATTATTATTATTACTACTACTACTAGGATTTAAACCCCGCTTATGTCGGGATTTTCAAAATTTTTAATAAAAGTTTTAATTAATTGTAAAAATTAATTTTAAATTAAAATTTATTAATTTATAATTATTTATTTAAATTTGTAATAATATTAATAATTAATATTTATATTTTATTAATAATAAAAATTAAATTTATGATAATTGTTTGAAGTTGAATATTAATTTTAAATTAACTTATGAGTCAATGAACTAATTATTTTAATTACATTATTTAAAAATAAAATAAAAATAAAAAATTAATTTTTTTCTAAAACAAGTCGAGTAGAGATACTAAATCGACTTACAAAGAAACGTATAGATCAACTTCTTTAAATACATTATTAAAAAATAAAATTTTTTTTCTTGAGCGGATCTAATATAAATCTTAAATGACAAGAAATAATTAATAAAATTTTCTTTTTTAGAAAACTTTTTTCCCTCAACTGATTAAATAAAGATCCTAATATAACACCTAAATTGATGTGTAATCCGACAATTTTAAATACATTATTTCAAAATAAATTTCTTTTAGATTAGATTATTATGATAAATTATTAAATATATTGTTTTATGTTTTAATATCTAAATTAATTTAGAGTTAAAATGAATAATGATGACAACTATATACATAAAAAAATCAAATGAATTAATACGCAAGACAAAAACAAAATAAGAAAATAATTAAAGCACAACACGAGATAAAAAATAATATGAACATGACATAAATAAATGAATATATCAAAATCTATACAAACTTAATATTAATATGTAAAAAATTATATAAATTAAAAATGATATTAAATATGACACAAATATATATATATATATATATAAATATATGTAAAATTTTATGTAAAGTTATCAACCTATAAAAATTACACAAATACAAAAACTCAAAATTTTCTATTTTTCTCTCTTTTCCCCTTTCTTGTCTATCTTTCGTTCCCTTGTTTCTACCCCCTCCACCCTTTTTCTCTGTACCTTTCTCATCCCAGGCCCAGCCAACTAAAAAAAGCCACATGTCACCATATGACCATCAAACATCTACAGTACCAAAAATGTATTATATATTTTATAGATTATTATTATTATTATTATTATTATTATGAAGAAGTGGAGAAGTGTTTAGAAAAATCAAACAAATATTGTCAGCAT
>JBBYHM010000020.1:404218-427656 GCA_038381775.1 Adansonia rubrostipa | reverse complement strand
TAAGGCAACAAAGAAATTAAAATTTATATAATTAATTACTCACTTGGTAAAGTAAAGAAAAAAAAGAAAAGAAAAGAGAACGAGTCAATGCTAGCTATACTTTGGATAAGACATCGGCTTTACAAAACACAAATATTATCTTGAGAGGTCCACTGGAAATGTCAAGAGTATTACATCCGTGATATTTTCCTTTTTTTTTTTTTAATATTATTAATTACCAAACCTTTTTGAGAAAGGTGTGGTTACCCCCCTCCAGAACCAAGCAGCTCGCTCCCCTGTATTAAGTCGGATTTACGTTTGCATTTTAATGAAAGGAGAATCATGGAACCAACTAGGCCAATATAAATCAAGTCTGAATTTATATTTTAGTGAGTCAAATCATTATCACGTAATGAAATAATTTTTTATTAAAATTTTATTATAAAAATATATAAATATTAATAAAAAATAATATTTTAATATTTTTAAAATAATAATTAAGATCAAACATGAATAAATATTTTTTTAAAATTTAAATTATAATCTAATTTAATCTATAAATAAATTTACGTGCCGTTCCTGAACTCTTAGAACAGTTGAAGCTTGTCAAGCTTAAAGCTTAACTTTTCATATATATATAAGAAAAAAAGCTCAAGGCTTCTCAACCTTCTGTAATATTTCTTCTACCTTAAGAAGACTTATGACTAAATTCATCTTTCAGCAAGCTTGTCATTATCAAAATACTCATAAACAACAACTTCCTTTTTTAACCCTTTAAAGAAATTCAACCTTGACTTTGTTAGATTTTTTTCATAAGAAATAAAACACTTGGTTAAACTTTGGTTTTTAATCCCATTTAAAAAAAATAGAAAATTCTCGGAAAATTTCTTCACCAGAAAAATTTAAAAAAAAAATCCCAATGCAAATCATATTGTAAATGGTTGTTTTTTTTTTTTGGGAGAAAAGTGATAATTTAAATCTGAAAAAAATAATTAAAATATTATATAAAATATGATATAATATAAAAAATAAATATAAATTAAAAAATATAAATGAATGCATATATAATTTTCTAGTTTAATGATTAAAAATGAATTAAAATTTGTATGTAAATTTAAGTTCGATCATAAGTATTTTTTATTTTTAAAATATTAAAAAATATATAAAAAAATATGATTTAAGTATCCAAAGTATAAGATCTGTGTTAAATACTTGCAATTGGTATTACAAATCAGTGAAGTGGCAAAGGTTACTTGAACTTTAGCAACTACAGGGATCATAGATTTGTGTAAAGACCTCAGAATCATAGAATTGTAGCTTTAAATCCATTAAGGCAACCCTATTGATACCAACCAGCTGCCTTATCTCAATTTTAGAATTTCCAATCTGTTTTGCTCCCTAAACCTTTTTAGTATGGCCACTATCGTGATTACAAATATTCGCTCATATCAGAAAAATAAATAAAAGAAATATGATTTGTATATTGTATATTATATTAATACAGGGGCCCACAACAGTTTTATGCAGTCATTGATGAGATCAAGACTCAGGCTAAACAGTACAATTGAGACCTTGTAAACCATGAGATTATGTTTTAAATGACAGTAAGATACTACATATAGATAACTCCAAGGTCAAATACAAAGTCACCATCAATTCTCTTACACAAGAAATGCATTGAATATTAAACTATAATCAACAGTAAAAGCAATAAAATTTTAAAAATAAAAAAAAAATGGGGTTTCAGATTCAGATTAGAGAAGCTACATGTTTGTCTATACCAGCCAGTTATTAACAAATGAGTTTTTGTTAGCTATATAAAGTTCAGGTAGAATCAACAATCAAGAAAGGTTATGGAAGTTTTAGATTTAGAGATAGAAATGAAGAGAAAGAGGGAAATAGAAAAAAGGTCAGAGCTAAGGTCTGCCATTGAAGAACTGTCCGTGTTAGCCAAAGTTCATCCTGGTGATAATCTTGATGCTGCTCATATACAAGCCAAGCCTTTTCTTCATGTCTGCACCTTGATTCTTCAAGTTCTTGGTCAGTTTCTCTCTTTCTCTCTCTCTCTCTCTCTCTCTCTCTCTCCTTCTTCTTCTTCTCGCCCTGCAAACATGTGGGTCTAAAGATATCAACCAATTAAACTTACTGTTTCCTATATTTTTGTTCTTTTCAGACAAGATAGGCCCAACTATGGCTGTCCTTAGACAAGACATTCATCAAAATATCCAGGTTAAAAGTAAAACCATAGTATACTAGAAGAATCTTTCTTCTTGGTTTCTCCATTTAATGTGCATATTCTTGCATGACAAGAACAGCCTTGTGACTTTTCAACCAACCTTGCAGTTCTTGTCTTCATTTTTGTCGTTTCACCAATTTTTCCGTGGGCATTTCTGTCCCTGTAAAGGACATGTTTTTGTCATTTTCTTGATTATTTGAACGTTGATTGAACTCTGCCTTTTCTCCCCCATTGTTTTCAGAGATTAGAAGTTCTTTGCGAATCGGATCCTACAAAGTATTCAAATTTGATTGAGATTTTGAAGAAAGAAGAGAGTGAAGGCAATGCAAGAAAGGGTAGCAGCTGCAGTAAAGCCTTTCTCTGGCTTACCAGGTAAGCAGATTATTAAGTTAACAACTAACACTTCTCCAATGATATTCTGATTTTTAATTGCCGGAATCGGAATTGAGCGTTGGATTGAATATATATCCAATATGATTATACTCAATTTTCTTTTTTAATATTTTTCATATATCTGAATATTAGTCAGTCATAAACATGAGTATTTTATAGATTCCAATTTAATCACAGCTAGTGAAAAGGTTAACTGATCTGAATAGGCCTTTTCTCTAATAATCAAACTTATAACTGTTGATTCAGCTTTGCTTTCTGTGGTATTAAGTATTAGAGTACAATTAAAGAGCTAAAACTTTAAATGCAATGATGGTCTGTCATGTTGGCTGACATGTCAAAGTTTAATGGAAACTTAGGATCTGTAACCTTTGACTTTCTTTGTTATAGGTGTTTACTATGTTATGATTTGTCTTTTACTACAAGAAACAAAGACAAGCTGTTACCATACTTTTTTTATTCTTTATTGCAAATTTTTGTTGTCCTAGTTGATGTTTCAAAGAAGATTCCGTCTGCTATATGTCTTTTGCGCCCAATATTCAATGCTTTAGCAAATGTTAGTAAACGGATGCTTCATGCCATTATTGGCACTTGCAAACCTCCTAATAAGAAGTCTTGGTTTCAATTCTCAAGGAAGAACTTTTATGAGCACCCTTGAGGACACATAGATATATGTTTGGCTTAGGTTAATCTAATTCGGACATAAGTATTAAATCTGGGTATATTCAATTTTTTTAA
Organism: Adansonia rubrostipa; assembly: GCA_038381775.1. Lineage (NCBI taxonomy): Eukaryota > Viridiplantae > Streptophyta > Magnoliopsida > Malvales > Malvaceae > Adansonia > Adansonia rubrostipa. The sequence goes on along the minus strand of JBBYHM010000020.1, from coordinate 424,313 downwards.
AGTTTTTTTTATGTATTTAAAAGATCATGTCTCATACCTATATCCAAATATACATTAAACACGGGTATTGAATGCCAATACTTAAAAAAAAAATTTTTAAAAATCAGAGCAACATGAAATTTTCACTTAAGGTCTAGTATCTATTTAGTTATGTAGCTAGTTCAAGTGGCAAAAAACATTTAATTTTAAAGGAAATAAACTTTTGTTTCCCTTCAAGGTCAATGGATTTTATGGTAGCTTTGTTACAAAGATTGGTGAAGGATCCTGGGCAGAAAATGGAACAAGCGGTTGAAGAATCCTATAATATTACTTTGAAGCCTTGGCATGGATGGATTTCATCGGCTGCTTTTAAGGTATTTAGCCATTTCTGCTCCTTTGCAACAATATTTTCCCTCAGATTTCACAGTCCATGAAGCTCAAGAGTTAATGATTTAGCAGTTCCATGTTTTGACCTAACCTACAAATTCAAGAAAAAGCTTTAACGAACCTAGTGCTTTAATCCCGTTGGTTCATGTTATTACCGTCATTCAATAGGTTTAGATCCAAATTCTAAAGCTGGCAATCTCTCCACTTCCTCCACAAGCTAGCCTCCTTTATAAAAAATAAATAAATAAATAAATAAATAAAAATAAAAGAGGTTTCATTAGATGACAGGATCTGAGCCTAAATTTCTGGCTTTAGGCATAATATTTAAGTACCGCCAATAATTCTATCGTGACACACGATGTAAGTGTCATCAAATGTCATGTTCTTTAAGTAATGTTTCAGCATTTGAAACACTACGACTATAACATTGCCTTAACTTATTATATTACTCGTCTCCATCATGAACTAACACATGTAAAGTTTGCAGGTGGCATTAAAACTCGTTCCAGATAACAAAACGTTCCTTAGCCTCCTCATGACAAAAGATCAAAATTATGACAGCCTTAAAGAGGACATGCAGACCTTAATTTCATCACTTGTGCCGTTACTAGAAGAGATCCACTCTATCCGGGTGAGGATTTTTATCGATTTAAATGTTTCATCCAGCTTCTAGTTCATTATTTAATGCTTATTTTCTGAATTTTTTGCAGAGTTTTTATCGATTGGATAGGTTAAAGTCTAGCTGAGGAGAATATATGGGGAACAATAAGGCAAGAACAAGTATTTTCTTTTGCTAGAAAACATACGTCTGTAAATAGCCCTTCTAAGTTGTGAGCAAAATCTGCTGTTAACAGCCACTTTTTTTCCTTTTTTTTTTAAACGTATATAGACATCTAATGTACAGAGGATTATCTGAAGAGCTGTTCCTAGTCTTTTGTACAAATGTTGTATAATCTGAGAAAAAAAACCAACTTATTTTAGTCTTGAATCGGTCTCATTAAGCATGTATTTGTATTAAAAAGGTAGTTTGAACGCTTAGACCAAAACTGTTAAGCATAAAAACTTTTAAGAATGACGGAATGGCTACAGTCTTGTCACATGGACTAAGGATGAGTGAGCATTGGATACAAATTTACGTCGAATATGTTCAGTTTTTCTTAACTTTTTTTATAAATATTTAAAAGATTTTATCTTGTACTTATGTCTAAATATATATTAAATCCGAGTACTTAAAAAAAAAAGATTGAGGTTTCCGAAGTTATCTTGAAGTGATATGACGCTAGCAGGAGCTGTCACTTGTGTATCAGACTTTGTTAACTTTTGTGGGAGTATAATGTTGTTAAGGAACATTAGAATCCAAATGTTCTTTCATAGGTTCCCATTAGGTCCAAGACTCCAAGCCCGAATTAGGGCCATTAGAAGCAGAAGAAAATGCGAGAAGGGTCATGATTTTATATGACTGCTGCTGCAACCAAACCAGCATTGCTTTGCTATGCAATTGGTTCTGAGAACCATGGCTTGTCCCCTTTTCATCAGAGAAATCAGCTATAATTGCTTCCCAAAAGTTTATTTGGATTTTGATCCTAAAGAGTATAGCCCTCCATGACACTTCAGCACAAGACTTACATTGACAATCCCAAGTAATTGATGCACTCTTGTCGTGAACTTGTGTTGGACGGTGGTCTCCGAAGCCAGCCCAAAGATTTAGCTCATCTTCCTGGGATTGTTGTATGTTGTAAAGTGGTCATCCCAAAGAGATAAGATATAACTTTGCCTTCAAATACACTTAATTCATAAAAACCTGCAATTTATATGATTTCCGGCCTTTGATAAAAACAAAAACTCGTAAAATAATTTTAAACATTTTATTATAAGATAATACATATACAACAGAAATGCCCCCAACTAAAGCGTTTGCTTATCCAACTAGCAACAGTAATGAAGCAGAGGATGTTTTATTTATTTATTTATTTTTGGTACAATCAATGTTTGAGTTTCCTAATAGGAGCTAAAGACATGGGTGGTCTTAATAAAAGAGGGTTTTATTTAGGTATTCGCATTGAAGAATTAGCGCAGCAGAACTTCTAGCCAGTGTTCCTTAGGAAGGGACAGCTAGAAGCCGCCTCAATACCAAAACTATCAATGACAGCACCCTTCAGCAGACCTCCAAGCAATTCTCCACGTTCATAAAAGAACTCCACTCTCACAATTTTCTTCTCTTCATCCACCTATTTCACATTTAACAAAGTTTTAAAGTTCATAGACAATCAAGAACAAAGAAATTACCCAACTCTTCATTTTTTTTTTTTAAACATTTATGTTAAACACCTGTTTACATATTTTTGAACATAAGTACGGGAATGACCTGACCTTTTAAGTATTTTTCATTTAAAAAAAATTTTAAAAATTAAATAAACTCATATTAAATTCATATCCGTGTCTAGTTTTTACACCGAAGTCCGAGTAAGATAAATTAGAACAGAAAATATAAGTTACGGCTATAGGATAAATTACCTCCATGATAGCTATTCCATAAAATTCTACCAATTCTCCGGTGGGGGCATGTCCTTTGAAAGGACCTTCATGATAACCCCAATGCCTGAACTTGTACACAATTTCCGGAGGCCCTGTATAAACTTTGAGAATCTCCAAGGCAAACCCTCTTGGAAACGCTGTCGTGAAAGCCCTGTGAGATGATTCCGTCGTTTCTTTATCAGGATCGTAGCACCTCAACCCCTCCGGAAGGGAAGTTTGCAACTGTGGGTTATAGCCTCCGCCAAGCTTCTGTATTCCTTCCATGTTTAAAGCTTCCCGGCCTGTAAGAAGAAAGATTAATAGCTAAAACTTATTAAAAAAAAAAAAAAAAGTAAGCACCCTAAGTTCAGTTTGGGGTATTATAGTACCATTTAAGCTAAAAACATATTTGTTTGTAGCAATTGTCTTGAAATCTTCAAGGCGTTGCTTGTGGAAAATCTCCATTTCCCATGTCTTTACAAGGTTCTGCACCTTCTCTTCCAGTGAACCAGGAGGCCATACCTTCCATTAACAGATTTAGCCAAAAAAATGTTAAGAAAAATATTCATCAAAGACTGGAAATTAAAATAGAAATGAAGAGAGAAGGGAGACCTTAGTTCTTTCTTCTTCAAAGAGCTTGTTCACAGCATCGTAGTTTGGGGGAGTTCCAAATCTCCATTTGGTGTTCTTCTCTCCTTCACCATGAAGATGAGCACGATATTTGTCTCCATCAACATTTGAAACTTCCATTTTTTTTCTGAAGAATAGTTCAAGCTTGGAGGTTCGTTTCGTGATAATTGGTGGTAAAGAAAGGGCCTTATATAGGCTTTTTTTTTTTTTTTTCTTCCATTCGGAATAATCTTCGAGTGCATGCTTTGTCATCATATGAACATGAACATCAATTTGATTGAAAATTATAGTTAATTTTGTAGGAACTACTAAGATATTTGTTTCAAGTGTCCATTCAATGAATGCACAGTTTGCCAACATTGTACACTGCTTAAACACGGTGATAGAAGATTTTGACAGAGATTTTTAAGTTTTCATTGAGTTGATTCCTTTACTATCAATTAAAATAAAGCTTAAATAAACTTTGAAGGAAACTTTAAGCTCCCAAATCTTAGATGGAATTTCCAGGCAAGAAATGGTGCAGGCAGCAACAAGGCAAATTTATCCTTTCCCATCACTTAATTATTTTGGTTCATTTTTTTTATTGAATTTTTAACAAAAAGGATAAAGAAATACTTTGCAGATGAATTTTATATTAAGTGGTCAGTTTTGGATAATCAACTCTTGGAGAGAGACGTGGAGGATGGGTAAGAAAGAAGGGGAAGTCTCACCAGGTTTCTAAAGTTTAATATTTGCCGTCTTCCTCGATCTCCAATCCACTGCTTCTTTTGTATAGAAGAATGATTGCAGCAAGGACTAGCTTATGAGAATAAAATAGAGAAAAGGAATCCAACTAAGCTACAAGTACTTTCCTATAAGAATAAAATTTGAAACTACTTTGCTTAAAGATATATAATTTGGGAAGAAAAGGAACTATGAAAAAGTCAATTCAACTGGACGGCTTTAGTTTTTATTCCAATGTTTGGAAATTTCAGGCGGCTTTCTATGCTACAAATTAAATGTGGTTCATGTCAGTGTTATTTTTTATAATTTTAAGAAATTTGATTTTTAATTTTCAAAAGTTCATTGAATTACACAATATCTTTTGGATTTTATTTTTAGTGTTAAAGATGTTACAATCTAGGATAAAAAAAGGGAATTTAAATACGTTAAATAGTACTTGCTAACTCGATTAAATTATAAATTTTAAATTTTTATTCATAAGTAAATTTGATAATATTAGATACGATTACACAAATATAACATTCATAAAGTAATTAATATAACTATACGATATCAATGCATATCTCAAAATTTATAGAATACGAACTATTAACTATCAAAATAAAATAAATATAAAATACTTTAAATACGATTATGATATAATAAAATAAATAAATATGATATAAATATATGAATCGACGGATCTCCTTATAAGTTTACATGATTAAAAAAGTGGTCCACAACTCTAATAAAAAGCTCACAATTGAAATTAGTTTGTGTAGAAATATCAAAATGAAGTAAAAAAAAAAATGCTTGTCTTGATTATAAAAACATTGTGAGAAGGAGATAAATACTTTTATAATTATTAAAAGTTAATAGTCAAATTTGTTACCCTATTATAGGTGGATATTAAATTCATCGTTATACTTTATTTTTGAATGAAATTTACCATTATACTTTTGAAATTATGATAAATTTGTTACTATACTATTGTTAGATTAAATTTGACAACTAAACTTTAATTTTTGATTAAATTTTGTCATTCAACTTTAATTTTGAAAGATTTAAAAATAAAATTAATTTATTAAAATGTAAAAATTAAAAAGTAAACATAGAATTTTTATTTTATAAAATACAAATAGCTTAATTTTTTATTATCTTTTATTAATTAATTTATTAAACCCTAATTATAAAATAGAATATTTGAAAGAATATTTCTTATTAAATTTTGTCTTAAAATCATACAAAATGAAAGTTGATAAAAAATTTAAATAAAAATCAAAATTTAATGAAAAAATTCAATCAAACAAAGTTAGAGCGCTAAAATTCAATATTAATTTAAAATATAATTGGAAATTTGCATTTATAAAAGTATAATAGTGAACATCGATCAAAAGAAAGTATAGAGGTAAATTTCAATCATTACTTATGTGGGGGCAAATTTACCATTTAACCTAATTATTGATAATGATCTTGTAATTACCATTCTATATTTTAAATTATTATTCTTTTTATTTTTATCAATTTCTAGGGGTAGGGAGAGAGTAGATGTGTCTAAAGAATAGATTTGAATAGAGGATTTTTTAATTCGGATTTGATTGATTCAAACTTTTATTTATTAATAAAATTATTTTATTTAAATTTTATTATAAAAATATAAATATTAATATAAAAATAAAATTTTAATATTATTTTTAATATATACATATGAACTTTCAAATTAATATAAACCTAAACAAACTTGAATAAAAATAATAGAAAGTATCAAATCATGATCCGACCGAGGTGTTGGAGAAAGTGAAGTGAAACCACCAAGGTTGGATTTGGATGACCAAGTGCACCCTCCAATACAATCGGTGGATTCCATTAGAGGGAGCTATACTAGACACGGCTTTGGAGGTAAAGTTACAACTTTCTCTCTTTTTTCTTGAATTTATTTTTTAATATTTTTATTTATTTAAATATATATTATTTAATATGATATAATATAATAAATAATAAATTTATATAATTATTAAATAATTAATTAACTAATTAAAATATTTAAATAAATGTATAAAATAATATGTATTAAAATTTTAAATAATATTCAAATATATAAATAATTTATTAATACACTTTTAAATTAAATGTCCTTAGTAGCTATTTTTATTCTTATCTTATCACCATCATTACGTTTTCAACAAAACCACATATCTTATCATTGATTTTAATCTTAAGGCTATAATAACTAATCTCATTTCTATAGCTGATTTTAATCTCATTGGAGCCATTTTAGCCATCCATCCAAATGGACCCTAAATCATTTATGTCATTCAATAAGGAACATAGTTATGTGAAATATGTCCCACTTAATTTTGAAATATTAAATTATGAATATTTTTGTGATAATTTTTTATATTTTTACATTGACACAAATAATATTAAATAAAAATAAATTTTATTTATTTTTATAAAAGAAGAGTATAAATTTGATCTTAATACTTATATATATATATATGACATTTCGAGGTTTTAAATTTTATATGTTCCAACATGGTCTGAATACGAATTCTGACTAACTGAACTTAAAAAGTGAGTGTACCTCTCATTTCTATTTATATCTATATATTATTTTTTTCATTTTTTAGGGGCCATATCATTATTATTTTTTTTTTATTTTCGATGATCGACTCTTCGAGATGAATCGCTCACTCAACTTAACCCTTATTGTTATGACCATTTATCTTGGAGTCGTCACCAATCTATTTTGGGTAGGCGAGATTGATCACCTATCAAAGTTCGTATTTCAAAGGTTATGAAACCCTTAAAAATAAACTTCGAGATCTGCAATAATATTAGAGTCGCATGAAAGGGTTTGGGAGTTGATTACAATCACAAACAAAGATCAATCCTTGTCATGACGCTTGATAATCGGTGCCTCATCAATTACATGGTAACATAAATCTAATTTTCATCCAACTTTAATATCTGGTATTTAGTTATAATTCCTATATATCAACGTAAGATTTTATGAAACAAATTTATTATGTCATTTGAAAAAATCATATTTTTACTATTTTTTTGAAAATCAAAATATCTTTCATACCCCACTGGAGGACCAAAGAAATATGAAAAGTCAAAATATCTTCCATATCCCACTGAATTGTCGGAGGAATAAGAAATGTTTTATTTTTATGAAATTCAAAAAATCTCAAAATTTTTTCATTTTAAAAAGGATATTTCGTTATTAAAATAATCTACAAAATCCTTTTTATATACTAAAAGAAATTTCACATACTACTTTAACTCAAAGACATTGTCTTAATTTTAAAACTTTCAATTTTATGAAAAATAATAAAAATTTGCCTTGAGATCAATTTCGACGAAAAGTAAAATCTAGACTCTAAGGACTTAGATTTGGTCAAAAAGACCAAAATGCCTCCTAAAGTACACATTTGACATAAAAGTATCCTAATGACCTTAAAAAATTCAATTCGAAGATAAATGACTAAAATGTCTTTAAGGTATACTTTCAACATGAAAGTATCTTAATAACCCTAAAAGACTTGAAAATGATCATAAAAAGATAAACTTATCCTAATACGCACCTTTTTCATGAAAGCATCTCGGTAATCACATAGGACTTGGTTTTAAGATAAATAACTAAAATGCCCCTCGGGTACTTTGGTAGAAACATACCAAGCTTAAATATGCATGAAATCATGAAAAATAATAAACATATCAATATGTTTCATCGACAATCAACATGAAAACAATAAGGAAAATAGCATGAAATTATAAAAATAACATCTTTTCCACAAATAAACATGTGTTATCTTAATGAAAATCAACTTATTGTTAAGAAAAATCAAATTTAACAATTAAATCAAGAAACTTTGATCATGGCTTTCATACTTGGTCTTTCAACATGGCTCAAAATCAATAAGCACAAGTAATCACTAAGCTTACAAAAAAGGTGAAATATGCTTGAAATGAACAAAAACCAAAAGTTTTCCAAGTGAAACTACCTTGAAAACTTGAAAAACTTGAAAAGAAAAACTTAAAAACTTAAGGAATTTTTTGGTGTTTTTTTTCTTATGGAAGTATTAAGCCTCCAACTTGAAACATCCTTCCCTTATTTACAGGGGAAGGATTCGGCCAAGGGATAGAAAATATCCCTTGGCTGAATGGCCTTTTAGTTTTTCTTTTATTTTTTATTTTTTGCTAATTTTATCTTTTTAGATTTTTTTTCACCTTTGGATAAAGTTAAATTAATTATTTCTATCTTTTTATATGAATCACCATGGATGAGTTATGTAGCCAAATATTAGGCTTCATGATTATTAGGGTGATATTAAGCTAATGGGATAGTTGGAATGTAACTAAATTAGTTAGGGAAAAATTCAATCCCAACTAAACTAATTCTCATGTAACTAAATTATCAAATTCTAAAAATAAATATAAACAAATTTTGGAAAATGTAGGAATAAATAAAATCATAATAGCAAATTTTATGAAAATATAAAGTGAAGGGACTAAATTGTAACAAATTAAAAGTTATAAACTCAAGAAATAGAATTCCTCAAGATAAATTCAATTATGAATTTAATCACTGAGAAGCCCAATTAAATATTCATATAAAAATTTTTGATCTACAATAATTAATAAAAATTTTAAAAAGAAAAAAATTACTGTGTTTGTTTTAAAATTTAAAATGGGCTTATTAGGCTTTGTTGAAAATTTTAAATGGGCTTTTGGAAAAAATCCAAAATAGGCTTGTTAGGCCTTGTAGAGAATAAAATGGGCTAGATAAATTTTTTGGCCTGGTTAGAAAATAATAATGAATTCATAGGGCTTGTTGAGATATTAATAACTATATTGGGCCAATAGTACAATTTTAAGCCCATTAAAATATTTTATCCAAAAATAAAATTAATAAAATTTTCCTATAAAAATTTCAACTATTGAGCTATAAAAGAAATTTTTAAAAAATTTTATGTATAAGAAAAAGACGATTAAAATTTTCAAACTCCTAAAAATTTACAAGAGAAAATTGATATTTAATAAAAATGAATTGAAATTTTAAAATGCTATATCCAAGCTATTTTATTGAAATACGTAAAAATATTTAAAATTTTAAACTTTGAAAAATTTTACAGATAAAAGTTAGTATTTTAGAAATGAGAAATTTTCAAAAATATGTTCAAATTTTTAAAAATTAATTAAATTCAAAAAATTACTCAAAATATTAATCAATAAAAATAATAAAGATGAAAACTTGAAATCTAAAACAAATTTTATCAAAAAATTTAGCTAGCATGACACTTGCGATATAATACAAAATTCAAAATTAATGAATAAATTTATCAACTTGACACCTTATGGTATAAAATGCCAATACATATTTTTTCTTGAATATTTTAGATTTTTCAAAGTGAGTATTGGCATAAATACTATATATATATCGATAAAAATATGTAACAATTAATTTTCAAAATTTCATGAAAAAATTTCAAAGAAGTTCTAAAAATAGGAAAAATTTGATCATGACAACATATCCAAAGTTTAATTTCGAAATTCAACAAAAAGATATTTAAAAACTAATTTTTCTCTTGAATATTCGTTTTTTTATTCAAGATTTGTTCTCAATTACCCTCGAAACTGCACTTTTTCCTGTCACATGTATATGCAGCTATATAGAAATGATTAATTAAGCCTTGTAAACGCCTAGTACGCCTAGAGGAGGTTGACACCCACCAAGATAGCTAGTTAGTTCTAAATTTCGGATATCTAATATTGTCGAAAAAAAGGCATAGACCAAACAAGGTATCTACATTATAGTTGATTATTATTTTTAGATTCCTAAAAAATTCTTAAAAATAAATATAGTAACTATTTTTTTAAACATGATATAATTAATTTTTAGTCTATAAATTTATATACTAATAGTGATTCAAATATAATTCTTTAAATTAAACTAAAACAGAGTAACAAATACTTTAACAGCTAATGGGTAGTTCGGCAATTAAAAGGGGTTTTTTGGTGGTGATTTTTGTATCTATACTATTATTAAAATATTTAGCTGAATTTGGTGTCATGAGTTAATAACACCTATTTAATTAAATAAATTATTAAAAATAAAAATTTAAATGATAACAAAAAGATAAGTAAAAATATTCATACTTTTAAAACTTATCATTTAAAAATTATAACAACTACCCCTATATTTTTTAAAAACTTACTATTTGAAATTAAGAAAAAAATACCTACTATACCATAAATAAAATACCCATAAAACTTAAATCTTCAAATTAAAAATAAAAAATAAAATCCCACCCACATAACGTTGCAAGAAATTCTAGTATCATCTATTGTTCTTATCTTTTTATAAATAAAAATTACATTTAAATGATAATAATTGCTGAGTTTTTAAATAATAATGGCAAAAGGAGTTAATGTTCAAAAAAATTGTAAAAGTAGTTGACGGCAACATACGTAGAGCAAAAGGTCTACAAATGTTCATAAGTAGGACCAAGTTAGACACCTTTGAAAGTTTTATCTAAAATCCAATTCGTTGGTTGAAATCCATTTAATTTAGACTTATCATTAAAATAATAAAAAATATTTTTATTTTAATAATTTTAAATATATTTAAACTAATAATTAATAATAAAATATTTTAACGAGTTAAATTAAGTGAATTCAAGTTTAAAAACTCTTGTTTAAAACTTAACTCGTGAACAAATTTAAGTTAGAATCAAATGTAACATTTACTAGAAAAAAATACTATTTTATTTTTCATTTTTTTAAAGTCATTTTAAAAAATTACAACTGTCCCATTATACACATGATTGCATAATGCTTAAATATAGAAGATTGGTAATTATAATATAATATTATTCAATTATTTTTATTTTTTTAAATAAGTAATAAAATACTTAATTTCATCATTTTATATTTTAAAATTTAAAATCTATATATAAATTGTCAATGATAAAACATTTTAATTTTTTTTCTAATATATGATTAACTATTATATGATCTCTCAAAATCGTTAATGACTTTATAATTCAATTTGACTATGATCTTATTGAATATGATTTGAGGGTGTGGGTTCGTCCTAAACTTTTTTCTCATAGAATCGTCAACAACCTTCTTTTTTATTTTTTAAAGCTTTTCTCTCTTTTTTGTGAATTGATTGAAAATTTAATCAAAATCAAAACCAAAATAATAGATTTTATTTTTTATTAATAATTTTAAAATTTATCACTTTTTCTCAGTAAATACTTAACTTGTGACATCAAAAATTCCATTATTACTAAATTGTGAATTGCTAACTCAAGTAGACCTGACAATATTTGAATTATATGAATATGATACGTATAAAGTTTTAAAAAAAATACAACATGAATACATTCTTGACATCTATCTAATATGAATTATAAACATATCAAAATTGATATAAATGTAAAAAATTTTAAATACGATAAAATATACGAACATAACACAAAAACATAAATTGCCAGATCTTAACACAAGGCATCAAAAGCTAAGTAGCTCATGACAAGCTCACCATAAAAGTATTCATAATATTACATAATTAAAAAATATAAAAATAATTTTAAAAAATTCAAAAAATTAGAAAAAAAATTTAAAATCAAAGAAAATTCTAAAAATTAAAAAATAAAAATTAAATAAAAATATAAATAAATAAATTAAATATCAATATAAATAAAGAAATTGTAAAAATTTTGAAGAAAAATAAAGAAATCTAAAAAAATAAAATATAAAGATCCAGTTCTACGATTTTTCTAGTTTTTGGTTCCCAATTGTTTAACGATTCAGTAAAAATATGATTTTTAACATATCATTAAACCACAAAACCAATTGATTTTCAATTGAACCAAACAATCCAATTCGATTTTTTAATCCATGCTCTAACGAAGATGAACCAAATACTGTAAAACAAACAATGAAAAACTTTCATACATAAAATGCTGAGAAGAAAGGGGAGAAAAAAACCAGCCGAGACTATTAATATCTTTAATATGCCCATATGATACTTAAAAAATTTAATTTCTTAAAAAACTACTAGCTTATTAAAAACTATCCACTTACCCTTAAAATTAGTTCTAAAACCATTTGTCTTTCGTCAGCGTGATGAGTTGCGTATCTTTAGTTTTATGATTTTACAACCAAATCACACTTCATGGTGACGAGAGCATATGTCTGCATCATATTTAGTTTTAAGATTCTACGTATTCTTACAATTGAGCTTTAGAGGATTCGCTTCCTATTTTTATAGAATTTTGTTTCCTTAGTAAATAATAATAACATAAAGCAATAATATCTACCAAACAAAGCCTTAAGAATCTAATATCACTCCAGAAATGATCTTGTTTCTTAACTTCTTCTAATAACTAACACTAGTTGTAATTATAAATAAACTTGATAAAGAATGGCAAAAAGCTCAAGAGGTAAATCTTGCTTCAATAATGGGGTGTTGTATATAACTCATATGTTCATAGAAGTGAATTCTATACATTTTACCAAACTGCAGCAAAATTTTGCAGTTCAGTTAGGGTCTTGGTTTATACATTTCTCAAGTTAGAAAGTATTGAGGACTTTCCCCCCTTCCCCCCCCCCCCCCCCAAAAGTACTTCACCCTAGAAACAGATCACCATCGAAATTGAGCATTTTAAAAGGGGCATTTGGGTAAAAATAAATCCAAGAAGATTCAAATTTGCACATACATGCCACGCATCTCGATATTGTCCAGTAAAATGCTATGTTGAAATACCTTTCGATAACTCCAATAGCAATTAACAGCTGCGGATGTTATTAGGCAGTTTTATTCCTGGCTTGGATATGATGTCTCTTGCCGGTGGCCACCAAACCACTGTCACTAACACTGCCTTCAACTAGATTATCTCGAGCTTCGGAAAATTCTCTATTCCATGAGTTTAAGGGGATAAGGTAACTGTCATCCTTAGAGTTTCTCCTTCGCTCCTCCTCATGGCGTTTCACATTTTCTGATATCTGATGGAAGGTCTTATTTATTTTAGCTATTCCCCTTTCGACTGGTTCAACAACATGTGAAACTGTATACTTCATGTCATCAACAATCTAGAAATATGATAGGAGGGTTCACAAAGTCAGAACACAGAGAAATAAATAATTAAAAAATAAAGAAGAAAACCAGGTAAATTAGAAGAGGTAACCAGCCAGAAAAGCAGAAATTTAGAGTCTTACAATTTCACCACTCCCCAAGACCACATCACGAACACTCTGGGGAAAGTTTAAACGCTTCTCTCTCTCATAATGTCGATCAAAGCGCATCCTAGTAGATCTTTCACAATCTTGGACCTCCTCGGGATCTGGGGGTGATCCTAGAGAAGCATAGTCGGTCATAACAGCAACATTACGAACACATCTTTCTCCACGCTTGTAAGGTACCGCAGGAAAGACATAAAGATGCACGATAGCAGCAACACCCATCTATTTTACAAACATTTCTTTAGAAACCTCCCACATGAATATCACTTTACACTTTGGAAATAGATATAATTTTGGCAAATGAAACAACACAGTTTCTCAAAAAATGAGAATATAATCACACATTGTCAAAAAACCTTATGACATAACTCATCCACATTATGTGGACTTATCAGAAACACCCTGCCTCAAACAAAGGTACAACGTTTTTACTTGGGCAGTTAAGGTACCATGTCAATACAGGCATTTCCAACCTATGCTAGTCAGAATCAGGAGTGTCAGCCATTCACATTCAACATGAGCATGTTTAACTATTTCTAGGCTTTCTCTCACATTTGGTGTCAGAAAACCCTATCACCATGCCTATGTTAGATATGTGAGCAACATAGCTTTAACAGAGGTTTCAGTCTTGAGAACAGGCACTTTATGTAGAAATGCCAAAGGTAGGACTGGACAAATAACACCCTACCTGAACCCAAAAATGAATGAAACAACGGGGAAATATATGCAACATATTATCTTGTGTAGTCCAACAACAGCAAACCTTTCCATTCCTCAAACACCATTGCTTACTTGGATACTAGACTAGTACATTTTTCAGAGACACCAATCTGTTGCCAACAAAGGAAAGAAAGAAAGCAAGAATTTCTGAACTCTTGCAGCCACCTATTAACATAGATATATTGTTTAATAACATACCTCAATGCAGATAATGTAGTCTTGGATACGTGTCTTCAGTTCCTGAGCCAATGACCCCTTAAAAGCTCCCATAGAGAAAAGAAATGCGATGGCAACACCTTGCCACCAAGTCAGGAATACAATTGACTTGAATGTCAAAAACTTGGCCAATGGTCTAATTGGTTCCAACTTCTCTTTAGTAACAGCATAGAACTGTACGAGACAATATAGGGCCCAGGTCTGACTGAAATTAAGAACAACCGCCAAGTATGGATAGCTGCCAGAGAACAGGAGTTCTTGAGGTCAGCATGTGATGATAGATACCCAAGAAAAAAACTCCTAAAATGGCACGCACTTAAAATCCATAGCCTTCCATGATAATTATTCGTGTGCAATAAAGTTTTCAGATTCTTAAAATGTGGAAGCATATATCTCACCCATATTTCCATTCAAACTTTCCTTCTCCGTAAACTCCAAAGGATTCCAGAATCATTGCCAGTAATGCGCAGATCATCTTCAGTATCATCTGAAAGATGGATGCTTTGATAAGCACAGGAAGGCTGTAAATTTTTTAAAAAAAGTAGATGATCCAATGAAAGCTTCTTAGAAATATAATCACATACATACTGAACAATTCCAATCTTTACAGCATGATAGAACTTGGGGCCGAGATACCAATCCTTCAGGAATAAATTTAATGGAAAAGGATGTTCCACAACTCCATATGAATATGCATCCTCTAAAAGAGGGGTACTGGCAGTGATTACCGTCTGACTTTCCATGAATTCAATTGTACGTTCCTCCCCACCTACAGACACCATTTTTTCAGGTCAAATCAAAAATAGAAAAAAAAAAAAAAAAAGGGAAAAACATCCACTAATGCATAGTTTCACCAGCTGAAAATGGAAGAGTAAAAGAAAGCAAAGGGCGGATGTAACATGCAAGAACCTTGTCCCCATCAGGACACCCCAACGATATCACCAACAGTCCACGTTGGAGTTACAAAACTTTTCTACAACCCCATCATGCAAAGCATTGTAAGAATCCAAGCAGTCTATTTGAAGCTTGTCACTATATGTCTCTAAGCACGCATCCAGGCTGGTGTATATCACAAAAAAAGTTCTATACATGAGAGCATAATTATTCAGACAAAAGAATTCTTTATGTCAGATCACCTAACAAGGACACATAATATTACTTACAAGATGAAATCATCAAACTAAATATTTTCAACTACTTTGAATTTCCAACGGGCAACTTTTCTGGGCAATATATTTCCTTTGATGATGCAGCTAACCAGATTACCTACAGCACTAAATACTACAGGACAAGCTAGAACAGGCAGCCAAAGATTTCTCACTGACAAATAAACAAATGCTGAACCTCAAATAGCCTACATAAGAATGCAAATGCTACAAAGAAGTTACAGAATCAGTTCATTAAACATAAAAGAAGCTTTTAGGATTTCCACGTCTGACTTATGATGAAAACCCCTTAAAGCTATGGCCGCCAAATTTTGTAGGCGGCACAGACTATGTTTTCACTAAAAGAGCAACTCACTAGACATTCAATAGAAAAAATGACTTTAAAACATATCCATATCATCAGAAATTTCCTATATTCAATCAGACTCTTGTCGAGCCTTCTGAACACACATCAAGGCACATATTAACTCTTCAGATATGTAGTCCTTATATATTTCTTCGCACAGTTTATTGATACACAAACAAGTGAAAAACCAAATAAAGACAAACGGAAAAAAGAAAAAAAAAACACACATCTCTACTCAAAAAGGAAATTAAAAAAAAAAAAGAAATTGAAGATCTTAAAGGTACTTTACGAAAATGTAATCTATTATAAATAACACATTCAAGACATAACAACCATTAGTTGATCAATGCACGATGAGACATTCAGTCTTCTTAGCGTACCTAAACAAGCTATCAAATATCTCTCAAAGCAATACAACGCAAAAGCTTCATAACAGTCCCGAATAACTTCATAATTGAAAGCAGCATCCGAGTCCAACAATGATAAAAACTGCACCAAAAAATTGAAATCCAGAAAACAGTCCGTAAAAAGTTACAAATATCTGCAACAATATCTACAATTTATTTATTTCTTTTTTAAGAAAATCTACATGGAATTAGATGCCATTTTTATAAAATAGCGCACGGTACCACAAGGTACCGCTGCTTGAATGGACAAACTTTTAAAGCTAACAGCAAAACAAGTTGTAAAGGTAGAATTGTTTATTAGAATTAAATCTAAGAGTTAAAAGATATATAACATAAGATCATCTGGCCTGTTCCAATGTTAAAGTACAATGAAAAGTTGAAAGCCTTAAAGACAGAGGATCCTCCATTTTTTGGAGGCTGTGAATATTATCCATAGTCAAATTAATAGCATATGATATCCACTTCCCTGCCCGCTGCACTCTCCCAATGACTAAACAGATAAGACAATACCAATCAACATACTGCACATCATATACTGACCATTTGCCCCTCCAAAGATAATAAAAATTCAAAGTATGACACAAATCACTAAGTATTAATAATATGATAAATAGGTAATTCTGCTCGACTCTGATGTAGGCAATGACACTATCCAATAAGGTGCTGTGATAGCACAGGAAATTACTATAGTTCAGCTACATTCAACCACCAATGCACACCATCACATCATGTTTTGGACAAGTTAGTAAAGTTGACAAAACAAATCACTGATAAATTCCTGAAAGATCATTCAAATCCCTAAAATCTGTTTGTCTAACATGACTGCAAATTTTGCAAGGCAAAATCATTGCAAATGCAATAAAATACGTATTTCCATTACTGATAGAAAACCATAAAAAACATAAATAAGCAAAGCCAAAATGGGTAGAGATGAGAGAAGAAAAACAGATAGTTAATATACAGTCATACCGATTCCAGTGCATAAACAGGAACCATCAGAATGAGTCCTATCAAAAACTTCTGCTCCTGAAGTTAAACAGCAAAGGCACATCATAAAAACATAAAACATAACAATAATGACAACATAAAATAAAAAACAAGATCCAGACAAGGAACAGAAGATGATAACAAACCTCTGGCTGATTATAAGAAGCTAAATGTTCAAAGATAAGGTACATGGAAAGGACAAGAGCGACAAAGACAAATATGCTTGCACTGAAGACTGGCCAGCTGAATTCTACAGCCTTTTGGGCACCCACTGATCTGCTTGATGATTCGACTAGGGTGAGAAGAAAAAGTGAAGAATAGAAGACTCCTCTCCATCCCATGGAGCTGTAGCAAGCAAGAATCTTATTCAACAGTCCAAGAGGCCAATGCGTGCTGATCACAATTTTAACTTACTAAAGAACCAACAAGTCACAAAATACATTCACCACTCGTTGTTCAACGGTCGTTCAATATATGTTGCCCTTCTGCAAATTGTGAGAAAAACCCTGCAATGAAACTCCAAATTTTACAAAGAAAATTGCCCTTTGTTCTCACAAAAATCATAGCCACATTAAAATTCCATTATCCTTCTCAGCTCATTTCCTTTATATGGTCTGAACACGAAAAATAATCACTTGCTTCCAAAAGAAAAAGAAAGAAGCCTAGCAGACCAGGACCAAAATTACCTGTAGAGAACATAGATACCGTAAATCAACAAGAAATATCAAAAGAACCAACTGAACATTGATAATAACCAAAAAAAATGATGAAGTGAAAAATGGCATTCACGGTTGAAAAGAAGCATCGCATGAATGCAGTTCCACAGTTCCATTAATACAAAGGAAAAGCATTGGAGACTGAATATTAGCCTAAACTACCCATAGAGAGGTAATAAATTACACATCTACATACAAAATAATCTTAGTCAAATTACAAAAAGCATTGATTGATGAACATTCCACTTTTAAAATATGAAAAGTAAGTTACAGCCCATTTTAATTTCAAAAAATTAACTGAATGGGCGAAAAGCACAAACAGCTTGAGCTCAGGACTGACTCTATCAGTATAATATAATCTGCCTACTTTCAATTACTATAAACCGAAGCTAAAATTGAAAGCAGTGAGCATTGCAATACAGATATCCAACGCGACAAACTCACAACCACCATTCTTTCCGAATGCATAGATCCTTTTACCTTTTAGTGATGACTCATCTGCCAATCATCTTAGCAATCCAAACGTTATTACATGATCAACTAGAACATGTAAAGCCTACAATATATCTTAATTAGCAATGAAAATATAACCAGCCAGAATAATACAAAGCTCCAAGCCGCTCTCTTAAGAAACACAGATTCAAAAAGAACAAGGTGAACCGCAACATAAGATTCATTTAGAGGTCCAAAACCAACCCAAAGAGATTAAATAGTACTAAATTTGGAGGTCTATTGCTCAGGTAGAAAGGTTCCTCCACTAAGAGACAAACATGTCTTATTAATGCCCCAATTTATCAGTTTTCAACAAAAAACAACGTATGTACAATTAAATTTATCAAATTTGCAGTGATTAATTAAATTAAAAGATCTCACGGACACCAAAGCAAAGCAAAAGAACTATACTCGACTCATTCTTGGCTAAAAACAACAATCAATCAAAACTGCATTTTCCCGAGTTTTCCCAGCAATCAAACAAGAAAATCACTCAGCCCTAATTGCAATCGAAAATGAAAGGCAGTTAATAACCCTAGAATGTCGATTCACACTGAAGAAAAATAAACCCTAATGTTACTAAAGCTACTAAGAAAGAAAATAAAAATAAAAAAAACATAAATATTGCAGAAAATGGGGGAGTTTTTATAACTAAAAAAAATAACAAAATAGAAAATAGTTGAGGCTCAAACCTATTGTCGATAAAATCAGGGAACTGTAATTTGTTTCTTTTTTATTTTTTCAATTTTAAGAAAAGAAATAAATCGAGTAATGAATGAAAGAATAGTGTTTGGATGAAAGGAAAACAAAACCGAATTTTTGCTTGAGGCGGTTGGGACAATTTTTTCTTTTCTTTATTAAAAGAAAAAAAAAAGGTTTTTCTCACCCCCTCGATTTTGATCTACGTGGCTTTGATTATTCGAACTTGCTACTGAGGTGGAAGTTCCAATTGAGGCCGTGACGGTGGCGTTTGTAACAGGCCGTTGTTTGAGACAATGGACTCTATGCCGGGAATTAAAGAAGATATCTTTTTAATCACGGAAGCATGTCTAACTTGGCTGCAAAGATAAAATTAGGAGTGGAGATGGATGCCATGTCAGCAATGGAATGGTAGTTGGTTGACCAAAAGTTTGACGTTTAACTACGAGTCCACAACTGCTTGTTGGATCCAGACTTGGATTCGGCGTGCCGAGTCAATTGCTTAATCAGCTTAGCTAACTGGTAAATGGGCTCACGCGCTATGAATTAGATTTATGTTTTTATAATTTCGTAGGTGATTAATATTTTAATAAATTAATTATTAAATTTAATATTATAATTATATTTAATTATATATATTTATATTATATTGATTAAAAGTATTTTTTATAAATTTAGTTAATGAAATATATGGAGCAAATGTTTAAATATTTTTAATTTGTTAAAAATTTAAGATAAGCATTTATATAAATAAAATATAAAATATATCAATCGAATTAAATAAATATAAATTTTATAAAAAATTAAAAAAATATAAAATTAAATTAATCTTATATATTAATATAAGTGAATTCTTATATATATATATATATATAT